>JACEFO010002968.1:0-14499 GCA_015342445.1 Digitaria exilis
CCCCTGGTGTTTAAAGCGTATAAATAAGAGTGATTAAACAAACTAAGGCACTAAACCCTGAAACTAAAATCGCTAGTAGGATGAGAATTTCACTTGAGAATTGTTAAGTTTGTACTCGTGCATTGGTTCTTGAAATTGAACCCTACAAAAACTTTTCTAGTACAAATCTAAACATCTTCTCTTATAACGTTGCACGGCAAAACTCTAAATACATACTTCTCGGGCGACGTATAAAATCTCCTAAAAAGAAGTCAGAGATTGGACGGCAAAATTTAAGTATGCTTCTATGTCCCTAAGGTCTTAAAGGACCTAATGGCTCATATGAAGTCAACACACGAAATAATTCCAACTTAAAGATATTAATGACCTTCTGAAGGCAGGTTTTAATTTAAAAATTTAGCAAGAGTTGTGCACATCACAAACGTCTATGAAAGGATTGTGGTGTCTTTTCTTGATTGCGAAGACTGGCTATTCTATCTGGAAGAAGTAGATTCTAATGTAAAACCAAACCACTTTCTCAATTGGAAGATGGATATATATAAAAATGTGTCTTTGCAACCTTGGTGAGTTACTTGTAACTCAGAGGGGCTTTTATCCACCAAACAAGGGGAATCGAGTTGAAAGACCAACTTACCATGAGATGAAAAACACGCGGCCACACCCCTTTTTAAAGAGCTCACTTTGGGTTATAAATAAAATAATATTAGAGTGCTTCTAAGTTCTTAGCTATTAATTGTTAAGGACTTAATGTTAGGGTTAAACACTTGGACTAATAAAGCTTGCAGTCTAATATTGCCTATATGTGGTAATCTTTGTGGTGTAGTAATCAAAATGAAGAACATCGAGCTGTCATAAAGAACAAAGGATGTAAATTAATTTAATATTCTAAATATAAGTAGCTGTTGTTAGTCGACATAATTTAAGTTGAGCATATAAAATAAATAGCTTTTAACCTCCATGTATGTGTCCATGTTTTAACTATAAGTAAAAATAAGATTTTACTCCAAAATAAAAGGGGGTAGGACTTTAAATTGAAAACTCTCTTGAGTATCCTACCTCTGATGTTCAAGTGACACTAATGAAGGGTTTAAGAAAGGCGGGAGAGGTGAATAAAATAATTAATAAAAGGAATTGGGAAGATAAGGCAATGCAATGGAAAGGAATTTATGATTTTACCAACCTGTTGAAAAGGGGAGAAAATTTGGACTAACACTACCAAATGAGGAAGTTATTTAAGACTTGAATTTTGGACTTACAAAGGTGAATTAGTATGCAAATAAAACACCTCCTCTTTCTACCTTGTTTGAAACATCTTTGGAAGTAGTTCGAATTATGGAAATTGAATTTGGATTAAAATTAGGACTTGTAAAGGAAGCCCAATTTTTCTAATATAACTTTGATGGGTAAAAAGCTTATAAAAGACTAGATCCCAAATGTTGAATTTACATCTTTTCCCCATATTTTTGGAGTTGAATTGCTAGGGCCAAAAATTCATACCAAATTCAAATTCAAGTCTTTTTGATATTTAAAAACTGCATCTAAACCCAAGAATGTTTTGCAACTTTTCCAACCTCCATTGTAACACAAATGTTCTAAGTATTCTAAAATGTATTTATTCATAATTTTTGGACCTGGAGCTATTTCTTGTAGAGCAAAATTTTAATTTGAGAATTCTCGTCTTACTCTCTCTATACACGGCCCGACCCCACCTGTCAGCCCCTTCTTCCTCCTCACGCCATCTCCTTCCTGCACGTTGCTGCATGCACTGCAGCAGCCCGATGGAGGCGCCACGGGTCCCTGCGTCGCCCTCTCTCCCTTCCCCACGCGAAATCCTTCTCTACCCTCTCGGACGCCTCCTATTTAAGCTCTCCACTGCCAACCCCTAACCATTTTCCCACTCCCACTTGCGCAGCAGCCACCACATTGCTGCACATGGGAGTCTGCTCGAGCTCGCCCCGCTACTCTGCTGCCCCACGGCCTCCTCCGCGCCAGCCTCTACTGAAGACCATCCTCCTCAACCTCTCCAACACGGCCCAGCCAGCCAGGACCCCTCCCACCTGCAGCGCCGCCGCATGGCACAGTGGCAGCAGCGCTGCTCCCGTCGCCCTATCCTGCCTCCAATCCCCGCGTCCAGGTGGGGAATGATAGCCCACGTCGCGGTGATGCTCCCCATGCACTTCCCCTCGCAAAGAACCCGTCTGCTTCTGGTGGAGATCGCGCCGCCCATGGCCGGCCCAGGGCCTCTCTTCTCATAGTCTTCCTTCTGCAGGAGTCCCAAATGTAAGATTCCAGGGGCTTAGCTGTGAAAGTATTTGTGAAAAGTTCCGAGGCTAGATTGATGAACGTGGCGAACTTGAGATCTAGAGTCCGGCAGTGAGACTGTGTAAATTCATTATAAGTAAATCGTAGGAAAAATCCTAAAAATCGCAAACTAAAATTCCTCGTACTCCTGGTGATGTAATATTCATTTCCTTCACAGCATGTATAAGCTATTCATTGCTTGGTTCAGTCTCTAAATCAACAACTATTGAAATGAACTTGTGTGCATAATTCCTAAACTACAGCAGCTATGGAAGTGATCTTTGGATACGTTATTACTCTTATTTACAAAAGCTTTGCAGTATCAATCTTGCACTGAATATATTTTCTAGCTCCAGATATAAATTGTCTAAGTTTATCTCAGCTGAAACATTGTTCGTGAATTTTAAAATTATTTCCCTTCAACAAAAATTAGCCAACACTTTGTACAGTGTGTATCCTTATTAGCAGCTATCTTAGAAAAATGCTAAACCCCATTTTTAGCTCTGTTAACATGCTTAAATAATTTTGGCGTAAGGAAAAGAAGTAGCATTTGTTTGCCCATGTTTGTTACTAAAACTGAGTACCCACTTTGATAGATGAGCTACACAGTGACTTGTTAATTTTGCTCCTATAAATAGTTCACCCTTTTTCCTGTGTATTTATTTTTATAGGATTTAATATCATCTCCTAGCGGGCTAAATGGTTGAAATTGTAGGAAATTCCAAAATTTAAATTACTTAATAGAATATGCTCAACCTGCTGAAGCCAAACATAAGCATAATGACCCCAATTATTCATGAAGTTTCACTAGATCTATCGAATTATAGAATTAGGACAACAAATTGGAGTTCGGATCTTGGCTTAATCAATAAAAAGGAAAGAAGAGAAAAACAATTCTTTACCACATGTCATGAGAAGTAAAAATTTAGGAGAAAAACTAAAAAATATCCAAACATATAACCTGCGTTTACTTAAATAAAGAAATAGAAAAGTATAACTTTATATATATCAACACATTCACCACGAAAAGTAAAAACCTATATGGCACCTTCCAAGTGTGTAGTAAGGTGAAAAGTATGAGAATTCATTTTTTGTCTAGGTGTTTAATGGCCTCAAATGACCCCGTGCTTTATTTGGAACATTGAAATCGCTGTAAATCTTATATCATAAGCATCTCTCGTATAGATCCCTTGAGTACTGCGTATCCGTCTCCTCCGGATTTATCGCCGAAGAAGGACCACATAGAAGGATGAGCGAGAATGCCGCTGAAGCAATGGTCAAATCTAACCCTATCTATAGCAATGATTTGAGTTGAGCAAAAAGGCAAGCCCCGGAGCAAACCTAACTTTACCAATTATGCACTTTGATTCTCTATGTTTGTGCATTTACGTTTCAAGGAGTTGATTGAATACCTTAGCTGCACATTTCCTAGTACCTATGACTTGCAACACTAGTATGAAAGGATCGATAGGGCATTGCTTTAGGTCCGTTACAAGTCGAGTGATTTCCTGTCACTCGCGAGACATAGGAATTGCTTGTCTTTACTTATGTTGGAATCATAAGGATTGACGGGCGGGATGATAGATGTAGATCTCCCGTCCGTGTATGATAATTGATTTAAGGTCGAAATGTGTGGTTGAGTGTGTCAAGTTTTTGAACGTACCACATGCATGCCGATGTATGGGGATCGGTAAGCCGGTACCAGATTGAAGCAGCTAGGGCCGATAGCCATCTCTCCTTGGAAACTTTGTTTTTCCCTGCCGTACACTTGTGGATATATGCGTGAGACTGTGAGTGAAGCAGTAAACCTTTAATCCTAAGGAATGGGACCCGGTTCCGAATTGTGGATCGATGGAAAGGTTGGGAAATGCTTGTTACCTTTTATAGCAAGCAGAGTATCCGTGTATGTTGGGTTTCCCCTGGCCAGGTAGCAGAAATTCGGTTCGAACTGTCCGCTTCTCGCGGTTAATGAGACTGCTTGAACCGCCCTGCTACATTGAGTAACAAGTGGAACTTTGAGATTGATAAACTTGTTTGTATGAATTAAATTGTATTGCACCACTTGTATGATTAGAGAGGATGCTAATCTAGAATGGGTTAAATAAACTAGAATATGATGCTAAAACTTGAAAGCAAGGATCTACCTTTAGTTGCTTTTTGGCAAACAAACCCACCAGCCAAAAGCCTCTCATTGTCTAGATGTCGGTGATGTAGTTTTCACCCGACGGGTAAGCCTTGCTGAGTATTAGTATACTCTCAGCTTGCTTGTGGCATTATTTTTACAGGTATCCTTTTGGATGTGGATGCTATGACTTGGCCTGCCCAGGTTCCACCTGGCTGGCACATCGAATGGGTTCCGTCCTCTGGCGAGGATCGGGAGGAGTAGCTTCGTGGCAGGCTTCAGCACGGAGTTATTTTGTATCGTCGTTAGATTGTTTTACTTCCGCTGCTGCCTCTAAATTCAGTTGTTATGACTTTTTAAATTCCGCTGTAATGAACTTTTATTCCGCTGCAAGACTTGTACTCTGATTTAAATTTGAACTCGGTTTGTAATAACTTGTAATATCTATGTGTGTAAGTTAATTTGTGGAATGTTGTAATCTCTGGAACTCACCTTCGTGTGGGCGTGCTGTTGTTTTCGATCGAGAAAAGAACGTGGTTTATATCGGGTTTTTAATCCGACGGCGCTCCAGCTTATTCCGGATTAAGTGCCTGACTACTCGGTTAGTGGTCCCGGGTACTTAACTTGGAATAATTTCGGAGTGGAACCGCCACAGCTGGCATCAGAGCCGAAACAGCGCACCGGAGAGAGCAACAGACCTTTAATAAACAATTTTTTGAATAAAATTTGCCAACTCGTGCTTCCGACGCGTTTTTGCGAAGGAAAGTTATTCTTAGGACCGCTAAGGATGTTACCTAGAGCGTGAAGCCTATGTGGGTTAAGGGATCACGATATGATAGGTGGCAAATAGTATATTATACTGACTTCCAGCACATTTCATTCTGTCATTTACTTTACGCAATGGTGGGCGCAAGGTACGGCGATTGCTGTAACGTACCACGGCACTATATGAAAATATAGTGGCGGCACATAGTAAACGTCAATATGTGTGCCTTGGTGACATATGAACATTGCCGTTCAATGTTAAACGATCGGGTGCCACCTCTATAGTGGGTGGTACATGATGAGACGCTTTACCGTGAGTGCTGGCACGAAGGTTGATTAATATATGCTCTGGAATGGAATTTTCTGCAGGTACACTAACCGCGATTCCGGTATGTGAACGGTTAGAGAATTCCGACTAGTTAATATAGGGAGAGACGGATATTGCCTAGCCACCGGCACTAACTTCGTATGCCAAAAGTTATTGGCATGTGTGTGGAGAGAACGAATAGGACGCTCATGCATTGCATCTCGCTGAATTAATTATCAAAATTTTAACACTTGACCAAATTGAACCGCCATGAAGAAATTGAAATCAAAACACAAACTCCTGCTGGGAACAATCTGTTGCACCCTTAATTCGAAACTGAAAACGTTGTCAAATGAAAAAGTGTTCAACATGAGAGTTGTCATAAATATCATGAAGTTTATGCTGTAGAAAATTTCAACCAATTTGGTTCAGTAGATTAAGAGTTATGCTTGAAATGGTAACCCCCTGTCTGCTGGAATTTCTGGGAACAACAGGTTAGAAAATGGATTTTTGCACCCTCTTGACAGCAGTTTCTGCTAGAGGCTTAAAAACGAAAGTTGTCACAAATTTTGTCTAGTTTATGCTGGCAAAATGTCCACAAATTTGGTTCAGCCAATTAAAAGTTATGATCAAAATACCAACTTCCTGTCTGCTGGAATTTCAGCAGAGAGTTAATTAAAAGATTGGGGTTTTGCGCCACCTAGATCACTTGTTCTGTTTTTTGGGTTGAACTAAAAAGTTATTTGAAATTATCTGAACTATATTCTGGTTAAGTGGGGTAATGCTTGGGCTTATAGATTTTGAGATATGAAATTTTTCCTACTCTGTCCATAATCTGATTATCTTTCTTTAAATATATGTCGGTTCTCTCACTTAGATTTGATGTCTATATATTGCTGCCGCCTCACTTGTAGCTAGCTCTGCTGTGGCATCCCTAAATTTTAAACACTTAAGTAAGCTACAATTAAGTTAAGGAATGCAAGGCTTTTGGACAAGTAAAACTCGAAAAATGAACCAAATACCGACTTCCTGCCTTGCTGAAAATTCTGGGGACAGTAATTAAGAATTTGAATTTTTGCACCATCTTAACCTCAAATTGAAGAAATGCTGAACAGAACACTGTATACAAATATGTTAGGAACAATCTGGTGAAGTTTGGGAAATTTTGGGGTGTTAAATTTTTGACTATGAATATTTTACTCACTGTCCAAAAATCTGCCTTGTTTCGTCTCTTTCATGCCGAATTCCATAATCTGACAAAGGAATAAGGGAACTAGAGTTATAGGGAAAAAATCATATGGTTCGGTGTGCTGAAAATCCATCTAAAACCGAGAAGCCTAGATTGAAAGTTTTTGACCAACTTAACCACTAGATCCGCGTCCGAGATACAAAGCAATGTGTAGCTTACCAAATTCCTACTACCTGACCAAAGATGAATAACTCTCTGGATGTTAGATCTGTGAACTACAAATTTTCTTCCACTCATTTCCAGCTCTCATGTCTTTCACTCACACTTTCTACCCCTTCGACAATTGTAGTAAATCAATGGTATGTAAACAACTTCACTCCACTCTCTTGGCCCAGTGCCTTTTATCCCTCTTGTTTCCTTTTTGTGAAATAGGAAAATTGTTTGGTGTGCTTTGACATGGACCAATTGTGAAGGTTTGGATGTCAAGCATGAGTCGTGCCTCCGTTGTTGTCTGATTCTATACAGTCTAAACTCATACCTTGATTCAGGTGTCTTCACCAACTCTCTCATACCGATTTGATTTACTTCACTTTGTTTAACATTGATACCTTGTACCGAAGTAACTTGATTCCTTAATCCTTGGATCCTATGCTGTTGATTCTTGCTCAAGATAATATAAATAATTGAAATGAATATGCAAAATTGGGTCAATGTCACTTTTTCTATGCATAATCAGTTATAGATACAATATGCATTTTATTCCTTTATAAGCAATTCATGTGCATGGGCATTACATATCCATTAACATGTCATTTGCATCATGATAATCTTTTGGTACCTAACCACATGTGCATCTAACTCATGAATGCTTCTCCCTCCTGGTGTCAATTGGGTTTGTTCCCTCTGAATTTATTGTGGTATTGCATTCCCTAACCTATGGTGCCGTGATGGAACCTAGGACCTCGTGTGTGTGCTGCAGCCACACGCTTGAGTCACTTGGAGCACGCTGGTATCTTGGTATGCGGGAATATGACCCACAAAGACCTTTATTGACAACCCAAATCGATACTTCCCTACTCTCACTAATTGTTCCACAATGATGAATTTTAATTATGTGGTGTGAGGTCTACTAACTTGCATCACGGCGTGTACATCATACTCTCATAAGCATATGCACCATACGCTCATGTGCATGTGTATCATATCATGTGCACCTCATCATGAACATGCCGTGTATACCATGGTAAAGTGCTTAAGTTTGGCAATTTTGACAATTAGATAAAAATTTGAGCAAGAATTTCCCAAAATTTCCATACCACACCACCTTTTCTAGGTGTATTCCCTCATTGCATAAGTAGATCTTTTATTGCCCCATCCGTGTTGTTCCTTTTAGCTCATCTTAGAAATTGGGCGGCAACCCCGTGTAACGTCATGCCATGATCGTCTAGTAGGATGTGGGCTAGTTTTAAAAATCTTTTTGAGCACTCTTGTCATCTCATAACCTCGTTGTTCATTAAACCCTCCCCAGAGTTTATTCCTAGTTCTTGTTGATATAAAAGTGGGTAAATCATTGATTAATTAAGACCTACAGTTGGTTAAGCGTCTTGCCTACGACTATCTATAGTCTCAAAAGATCACCTTTGCCTACTGTTTCTCCCCACCATCACCGCAGGGTCTCAAGGGCCAGTTTGACCCCCTCCGTATCCGTGCGTCGTGTGCTCTGCCCCGTTTACCAGTCCACTATCACCTTCGTCGTTCGTTTTTTCCCTACCGCAGCTGGCCAACACTACCCCCAGTTGCCGTCGTACCATCGTCCCGTCACCCGGGGAATCTCATTGCCGGCCCCTACCTGCCGGCCGTCGATAAAAGCAGCCTCTCCAATGGCTGCCATCACTCCATGGTGCTCCACTTGAATCAACCACTCCACCCGCTCTCGCTCTCTTCGGCAACCTCCACGGTACCCAAGCTTGCCCATTCCCACCGTGTCCTCTCCATTCTGTGACAAGCAAACTCTGCCTCTACTCTCGTAAAGCCACGAGAAGGTGCCCCTCTCGGCAACCCTTGACGTTTAACCAAGATCCACAGCACCAATTCATCGAAGGAGGAGTTCGAGCAGAAGTCACCTGAGGATTCCACAAGAATTAAGTCGACGAGCAAGGAAGATTTTCGACTTTTTGACACACCCATGGCTTGCCCATTCTTTCCCGATTGGCCTGAAGTTCACTGGACAATAGTGGTGTATTACTTTGCCTTGTGTGCCAAATCTTGATGCTCTTAGCTTTCCATGTCTACATTCATCGACCGCTCCCACATGAACAACGTTGATGTTGTATCGGAGATCCGGTATCAATTATCATCTCCAAGCTGTGAACCTGTAAGAACTTGGGTGCGTAGTATCTGCGTTTCTTTAACCAACACTCTTTCTTCTAATAAATGTCCACTTTTCCTCTCCTATGCGAATCTCGGACGAGATTCTTTTTAAGGAGGGTAGGCTGTAACACCTGGTGTTTAAAGCGTATAAATAAGAGTGATTAAACAACTAAGGCACTAAACCTGAAACTAAAATCGCTAGTAGGAATGAGAATTTTCACTTGAGAATTGTTAAGTTTGTACTCGTGCATTGGTTCTTGAAATTGAACCTACAAAAACTTTTTCTAGTACAAAATCTAAACATCTTCTCTTATAAAGTTGCACGGCAAAACTCTAAATACATATTCTCGGGACGACGTATAAAAATCTCCTAAAAAGAAGTCAGGATTGAACGGCAAAATTAAGTAATGCTTCTATGTCCTAAAAGGTCTTAAAGGACTAATGGCTCATATGAAGTCACACACGAAATAATTCCAACTAAAGATATTAAGACCTTCTGAAGGCAAGGTTTTAATTTAAAAATTTAGACAAGAGTTGTGCACATCACAAACGTCTATGAAAGGTTGTGGGTTCTTTTCTTGTTGCGAAACACCTTTCTTTGGGAAGTAATTTCTAATTGTAAAACAAAACCACTTTTCTTAATTGGAAGATGGATATATATAAAAATGTGTCTTTTGCAACCTTGGTGAGTTATGTGTAACTCAGAGGCTTTATCCACCAACATAGGGAATCGAGTTGAAGACCAACCTAACCATGAGATGAAAAACACGCGGCACACACCCTTTTTAAAGGAGCTCACTTTGGGTTAAAATAAAAATATATTAGAGTGCTCCTAATGTTCTTAGTAAAATAATTGTTAAGGATTTAATGTTAGGGTTACAACACTTGGACTAATAAAGCTTGCAGTCTAATCATGGCCTATATGTTGGTATCTTGTGGTTTTAGTAATAAAATGAGAAATTGTCCACAACATGAGCTGTCATAAAGAACAAAGGATGTAAATTAATTAATATTTTAAATATAAGTTATGTTGTTAGTGACATAATTAAAGTTGGGCATATAAAATAAATAAGCTTTTTAACCTCCATGTATGTGTCATGTTTTAACTATAAGTAAAAATAAGATTTTACTCCCAAAATAAAAGGGGGTAGGACTTTAAATTGAAAACTCTCTTTGAGTATCCTACCTCTGATGTTCAAGTGACACTAATGAAGGGTTTAAGAAAGGCGGGAGGTGAAATAAAATAATTAATAAAAGGAATTGGGAAGATAGGCATGCAATGGAAAGGAATTTTATGATTTTACCAACCTGTTGAAAAGGGTGAAATTTTGGACTAACATACCAAATGAGGAAGTTATTTAAAGACTTGAGTTTTGGACTTACAAAGGTGAATTAGTATGCAAATAAAACACTCCTCTTGTCTACTTGTTTGAAACATCTTTGGAAGTAGTTCGAATTATGGAAATTGAATTTGGATTAAAATTAGGACTTGTTAAACAAAGCCCAATTTTTCTAATATAACTTTGATGGGGTAAAAAGCTTATAAAAGACTAGATCCCAAATGTTTGAATTTACATCTTTTTTCCCCATATTTTTTGGAGTTGAATTGCTAGGGCCAAAAATTCATACCAAATTCAAATTCAAGTCTTTTTGAAATTTAAAACTGCATCTAAAACCAAAGAATGTTTTGCAACTTTTCAAACCTCCATTGTAACAAAATGTTCTAAGGTTTCTAAAATGTATTTATTCATAATTTTTGGACCTTGGGAGCATTTTCTTTTAGAGCAAAACTTTTAAATTGAGAATTTTCTCCTCTCTCTCTTACAGCCCGACCCACCTGTCAGCCCCTTCTTCCTCCTTCACGCCATCTCCTTCCTGCACGTTGCCTGCATGCACTGGGCAGCGCCGGTGGAGGCGCCACGGGTCCCTGGCGCCCTCTCCTCCCTTCCCCACGCGAAATCCCTTCTCTACCCCTCGTCGGACGCCTCCTATTTAAGCTCTCCACTGCCAACCCTAACCATTTGTTCCCCTCCCCTGCGCAGCAGCCACCATTGCTGCCATGGGAGCTCTGCTCGAGCTCGCCCCGCTGCTCTGCTGCCCCACGGCCTCCTCCGCGCCGCCCCTAACCATCCCCTCCACCTCTCCAACACGCCCAGCCGCCCCAGCAGCCCTCTCCCTGCCTGCAGCGCCGCCGCCATGGCCACCAGTGGCCGCCGCCGCCCTGCTCGCCGTCGCCCCCTTCCCGGCCCTCCAATCCCCCGGTCCAAGGTGGGGAATGGAATAGCCCACGTCGCGGTGATGCCCCCATGCCCTTCCCCCTCGCCACCAGACCTCGCCGACGGTGGAGATTGCGCCGTCAATGGCCGGCCAAGGGCCTCTCTTCATCTTCTTCCTTCTGCAGGGTTCCCAATGTAGAAGATTCCAGGGGCTTAGCTGTGAAGTTTTTTGAAAAGTTCCGGGGGCTAGATTGAAAAGTCGAAACTGCAGATCTAGGTGTTCCCGGCAGTGAACTTGTAAATTCAATATAAAATCGTAGAAAAATCCTAAAAATGCAAACTAAAATTCCTCGTACTCCTGGTGATGTATATTTCATTTCCTTCACAGCATGTATATGCTTTTATTGCTTGGTTCAGTCTCTAAAAATCAAACTTTGAAAATGAACTTGTGTGCATAATTCCTAAACTACAGCAGCTATGGAAGTGATCTTTGGATATGTTATTACTCTTATTACAAATGCTTTGCAGTATCAATCTATGCACTGAAATATATTTTCTAGCTCCAGATATAAATTGTCTAAGTTTATCTCAGCTGAAAACATTGTTTGAATTTTAGAAATTATTTCCTTCAACAAAAATTAGCCAACTTTGTGACATAGTGTATCTTTATTAGCAGCTATCTTAGAAAAATGCTAAACCCATTTTTAGCTCTGTTAACATGCTTAAATAAATTTGGGTAAGAAAAAGAAGTAGCATTTTGTTTGGCCCATTGTTTGTTACTAAAACTGAGTACCCACTTGATAGATGAGCTACACATGACCCTTATTGCCTCCTATAAATAGTTCACCCTATTTTCCTGTGTATTTATTTTTATATAGGATTTAATATCATCTCCTAGCGGCTGAAATGGTTGAAAATTGTAGGAAATCCAAAAATTTAAATTACTTAATAGAATATGGCTCAACCTTGCTGCAGCAAACATAAGCATATGACCCAAGTTTATTCATGAAGTTTCACTAGATTTCGAATTATAGAAATAGGACAACAAATTGGAGTTCGGATCTTGCTTAATCAATAAAAGAAAAGAAGAAAAACAATTCTTTACCACATGTACAGAAAGTTAAAAATTTAGGAGAAAACTAAAAATATCCAAAACATAACCTGCGTTACTAAATGAAAGAAATAGAAAGTATAACTTTATATATGTACACCAATCACCATCGAAAGTAAAACCTATATGGCATCCCTTCCAAGTGTTGTATAAGTGTGAAAGTAGAGAATTCATATTTTTTTGTTCTTAGGTGTTTATGGCCTAATGCCCGTGCCTTTATTTGGACATTGAGATCGCTGTAAATCTTATCTAAGCTCTCGTATAGACCGGAGTATGCGTACCGTCCCGGATTCCGAGAAGGACCACAAGAGGGAATGGGAGAATGCGCTGAAGCAAGGTCAAACACCCTATCTTCGCCAAGACTTTGAGTTGAAGCAACAAAGGCAAGCCGGAAGCATAACTAAGACTTTACAAAATTATGCATTTGAATTCTCTATGTTTGTGCATTTTACGTTCAAGGATTGATTTTGAAACCTTAGCTTGCAATTTCCTAGTACCTATGACTGCAATAACTAGTATGAAAGGATCGATAGGGCACTTGCTTTCAGGTCGTTACAGTCGAGTGAGTTTCCTGTACTCGCGAGCATAGGAATTGCTTGTCTTTACTTTTTTGGATCATAAGGATTGACGGGCGGATGATAGATGTAGATCCTCCCGTCGTGTATGATGAACTTCGATAAGTCGAGAGTGTGGTTGAGTCGTGTCAAGTTTTTGAACGTACCAACTGCCATGCCGATGTAAGTGGGGGATCGGTAAGCCAGGTACCAGATTGAAGCCAGCTAGGGCCGATAGCCATCTCTCCTTGGAACCTTTGGTTTTCCCCTGCCGTAACACTTGTGGATATATGGCGTGGAGCTGTGCAAGTGAGGCAGAAACCTTTATCCTAAGGGAAAGGAAAAACCCGGTTCCGATGTGGATCGATGGGAAAGGTTGGGAAAAATGCTTGTACTTTTATAGCAAGCAGAGTATCGTGTGTGTTGGGTTTCCCTGGCCAGGTAGCAGAAATTCGGTTCGAACTGTCCCGCTTCTCGCGTTAATGAGACTGCTTGACCGCCCTGCTCACTTGAGAACAAGTGGAACTTTGAGATTGATGAACTTGTTGTATGAATTAAATTGTATTGCTTCCACTTGTATGCTTAGAGAGGATGCTAATCTAGAATGGTTAAAATTAACTAGAAATTGATGCTAAAACTGAAAGCAAGGACTTTTTTAGTCGCTTTTTGGCAACAAACCACACCAGCCAAAAGCCTCTCATGTCTAGATGTCGGTGATGTAGTTTTCAACCCGACTGCGGTAAGCCTTGCTGAGTATTAGTATACTCAGCCTTGCTGTGGCATTATTTTCAGGTATCTCCATCCTTTCCATGGATGTGTCGATGCTGTTGACTTTTGGCTGTCAGGTTCACGGCTGGCACATCGAATGCGTTCCGTCTCTTGGCGAGGATCGGGAGGAGTAGCATTGTGGCAGGCTTCAGCATGGTGTTATTTGTATCATCGTTAGATTGTTTTATTCCCGCTGCAATGAACTTTCGCTGTTATGACATTGAACTTTTATTTCGCTGCAAGAGCTTGTTTCTGATTGAGATTTGAACTGGTTTGTAATAACTTGTAATGGAATGTTGTAATCTCTGGAACTCACCTTCGTGTGGGCGTGCTGTTGTTTCGATCGAGAAAAGAACGTGGTTTATCGGGTTTAATCCGACGGCGCTCCAGCTTATTCCGGATTAAGTGCCTGACTACTCGGTTAGTGGTCCCGGGGTACTTAACTTGGAATAATTTCGGAGTGGTCCGCCACATTAGGGAAACCTGAAGCAGGGCCTGGTTTTGTAGGCTAAATGCCGTGACAATTACTACAGCGTGAGCATAGGGGCAGAATCCTTGGTTTAATCAGTTGCTTTTTATTGAAGAACTGGCTAACTTTACTGTAACAGAGATGGTTCAGGAAGGTCCCAAACCATCAAAATCTTTACAAACTCTGAGAGGGGATGAACCCATATACGGGTTTCATCCTGGTCCCAAAGACATACCCATGCGAGCTAATTCATGCACACAACTATTACAAGATCAAGGAACATAATCTACCTCCACAGAAGCCAAACTGAGTGGATATCAAGATTTT
>JACEFO010002970.1:0-33545 GCA_015342445.1 Digitaria exilis
AGTATCCTACCTCTGATGTTCAAGTGACACAAATGAGGGTTTAAGAAAGGCGGGAGAGAGTTGAATAAAGTATTATAAAAAGGAATTGGGAAGATGAAGGCAATGCAATGGAAAGAAAGGAATTTATGATTTTACCAACTGTTGAAAAGGGGAGAAAATTTTGGAACTAAACTACCAAATGAGAAAGTTATTTAGACTTGAATTTTGGACCTTTACAAGGTGAATAGTATTGCAATAAACACCCCTCTTTCTACCTTGTTTGAAACATCTTTGGAAGTAGTTCGAATTATGGAAATTGAATTTGGATAAAATAGGACTTGTAAAGGAAGCCCAATTTTTCTAATATAACTTGATGGGTAAAAAGCTTATAAAAGACTAGATCCCAAATGTTGAATTACATCTTTTTCACCATATTTTTTGAGTTGAATTGCTAGGGCCAAAAATTCATACCAAATTCAAATTCAAGTCTTTTTGAATTTTTAAAACTGCATCTAAAACCAAGAATGTTTTTGCAACTTTTCCAACCTCCATTGTAAACACAAATGTTCTTAAGGTTTCTATAATGTATTTATTCATAATTTTTGGACCTCTGGAGCTATTTCTTTAGAGCAAAACTTTTAAATTGAGAATTTTCTCCTCTCTCTCTTACAGCCCGACCCCACCTGTCAGCCCCTTCTTCCTCCTCACAGCCATCTCCTTCCTGCACGTTGCCTGCATGCACTGCAGCAGCGCCGGTGGAGGCGCCACGGGTCCCTGGCGCCCTCTCCTCCCTTCCCCACGCGAAATCCCTTCTCTACGCCTCTCGGACGCCTCCTATTTAAGCTCTCCACTGCCAACCCTAACCATTTTCCCCTCCCCTTGCGCAAGCAGCCACCATTGCTGCCATGGGAGTCTGCTCGAGCTCGCCCCCGTACTCTGCTGCCACCACGGCCTCCTCCGCGCCGCCCCTGACCAATCCCTCCACCCTCCAACACGCCCAGCCGCCCAGCAGCCCCTCTCCCCACCTGCAGCGCCGCGCCATGGCCACCAGTGGCAGCCGCCGCCCCCTGCTCGCCGTCGCCCCTTCCCGGCCTCCATCCCCGGTCCAAGGTGGGGAATGGATAGCCCACGTCGCGGTGATGCTCCCGAATGGCCTGCCCCTCGCCAGACCTCGCCGACGTGGAGATGCGCCGCCCATGGCCGGCAAGGCCTCTCTCATCTCTTCCTCTGCAGGGTTCCCAATGTTAGATTCAGGGGCTAGAGCTGTGAAAATATTTGAAAAGTTCCGGGGCTAGATTGAAAAGTCGAACTGCAGTCTAGTGTTCCGGCAGTGACTTGTAATTCAAATAAGAATCGTAGAAAATCCTAAAATGCCAACTAAAATTTCCTCGTACTCCTGGTGATGTATATCTTCATTCCTCACAGCATGTATAGTGCCTTTATTGCTTTGGTTAGTCTTAAATCAAACTTTGGAAATGACTTGTGTGCAAATTCCTAACTACAGCAGCTATGAAGTGATCTTTGGATATGTTATTATCTTATTACAAATGCTTTGCAGTATCAATCTTTGCACTGAAATATATTTTCTAGCTCCAGATTAAATTGTCTAATTTATATCTCAGCTGAAACATTGTTTGAATTTTTAGAAATTATTTCCCTTCAACAAAAATTTAGCCAACTTTGTACAGTAGTGTATATCCTTATTAGCAGCTATCTTAGAAAAATGCTGTAACCCCATTTTTAGCTCTGTTAACATGCTTAAATAAATTTGGGTAAGAAAAAGAAGTAGCATTTGTTTGGGCCAGTTTGTTACTAAAACTGAGTACCCACTTGATAGATGAGCTAACACATGACTTTTTATTTTGCTCCTATAAAATAGTTCACCTATTTTCCTGTGTATTTATTTTTATAGGATTTTAATATCATCTCCTAGCGGCTGAAATGGTTGTGAATTGTAGGAAATCCAAAAATTTAAATTACTTAATAGAATATGCTCAACCTTGCTGCAGCAAACATAAGCATAATGACCCAAGTTTATTCATGAAGTTTCACTAGATTTCGAATATAGAAATAGGACAACAAATTGGAGTTCGGATCTTGCTTAATCAATAAAAGAAAAGAAGAAAAACAATTCTTTACCACATGTACATGAAAGTAAAAATTTAGGAGAAAACTAAAAATATCCAAAACATAACCTGCGTTACTAAATGAAGAAATAGAAAGTATAACTTTATATATGTACACAATCACCATCGAAAGTAAAAACCTATATGGCACCCTTCCAAGTGTGTAGTAAGGTGAAAGTAGAGAATTCATATTTTTGTCTAGGTGTTTATGGCCTCAAATGCCCCGTGCTTTATTTGGAACATTGAAATCACTGTAAATCTTATGCATAAGCATCTCGTATAGATCCCGGAGTATGCGTACCGTCCCGGATTCCGAAGAAGGACCACAAGAAGGATGGGAGAATGCCGCTGAAGCAAGTCAAACTAACCCTATCTTAGCCCAAGATTTGAGTTGAGCAAAAAGGCAAGCCCCCGGAGCATAACCTAACTTTACCAAATTATGCACTTTGAATTCTCTATGTTTGTGCATTTACGTTTCAAGGAATTGATTGAATACCTTAGCTGCACATTTCCTAGTACCTATGACTTGCAATACTAGTATGAAAGGATCGATAGGGCATTGCTTTAGGTCCGTTACAAGTCGAGTGATTTCCTGTCACTCGCGAGACAATAGGAATTGCTTGTCTTTACTTATGTTGGAATCATAAGGGATTGACGGGCGGGATGATAGATGTAGATCTCCCGTTCGTGTATGATAATTGATTAAGGTCGAGATGTGTGGTTGAGTGTGTCAAGTTTTGAACGTACCACATGCATGCCGATGTATGGGGATGGTAGCCCGGTACCAGATTGAAGCAGCTAGGGCCGATAGCCCATCTCTCCTTGGAAACTTTGTTTTCCCCTGCCGTACACTTGTGGATATATGCGTGAGACTGTGAGTGAAGCAGTAAACCTTTATCCTAAGGAAATGGACCCGGTTCCGAATTGTGGATCGATGGGAAAGGTTGGGAAATGCTTGTACCTTTTTATAGCAAGCAGAGTATCCTGTGTGTTGGGTTTCCCCTGGCCAGGTAGCAAATTCGGTTCGAACTGTCCGCTTCTCGCGGTTAATGAGACTGCTTGACCGCCCTGCTACATTGAGTAATAAGTGGAATTATGAGATTATGAATTTGTTCTATGAATTAATTTGTATGCTCCACTTGCATGCTTAGAGAGGATGCTAATCTAGAATGGTTAAATAAACTAGAACTGATGCTAAAACTTGAAAGCAAGGATCTACCTTTAGTTGCTTTTTGGCAAACAAACCCACCAGCCAAAGCCTCTCATTGTCTAGATGTCGGTGATGTAGTTTTCACCCGACGGGTAAGCCTTGCTGAGTATTAGTATACTCAGCCTTGCTTGTGGCATTATTTACAGGTATCCTTTTGGATGTGGGATGCTATGACTTGGCCTGTCCAGGTTCCACCTGGCTGGCACATCGAATGGGTTCCGTCCTCTGGCGAGGATCGGGAGGAGTAGCTTCGTGGCAGGCTTCAGCACGGAGTTATTTGTATCGTCGTTAGATTGTTTTACTTCCGCTGCAATGAACCTCTAAATTTCAGTTGTTATGACTTTTTAAATTCCGCTGTTATGAACTTTATTCCGCTGCAAGACTTGTACTCTGATTTTCAATTTGATCTCGGTTTGTAATAACTTGTAATATCTATGTGTGTAAGTTAATTTGTGGAATGTTGTAATCTCTGGAACTCACCTTCGTGTGGGCGTGCTGTTGTTTCGATCGAGAAAAGAACGTGGTTTATCGGGTTTAAATCCGACGGCGCTCCAGCTTATTCCGGAATTAAGTGCCTGACTACTCGGTTAGTGGTCCCGGGGTACTTAACTTGGAATAATTTCGGAGTGGTCGCCACAGCTGGCATCAGAGCCGAAACAGCGCACCGGAGAGAGCAACAGACCTTTAATAAACAATTTTTGAATAAATTGCCAACTCGTGCTTCCGACGCGTTTTGCGAAGGAAGGTATTATTAGGACCGCTAAGGATGTTACCTAGAGCGTGAAGCCTATGTGGGTTAAGAGACCACGATATGATAGGTGGCAAATAGTATATTATACTGACTTCCAGCACATTTCATTCTGTCATTACTTTACGCAATGGTGGGCGCAAGGTACGGCGATTGCTGTAACGTACACGGCACTATATGAAAATATAGTGGCGGCACATAGTCAATACGCTGTGATGGCGTATGAAAATAGAATAGGATGGTGGGCGCAAGGTACGGCGATTGCTGTAGCGTACCAACGGCATCATATGCAAATATGATGGCGGCACAAAGTCAATACGCTATTCAATAGCGTATGAAACTGTCAATATGTTGCCTTGGTGACATATGAACATTGCCCGTTCAATGTTAAACGATCGGGTGCCACCTCTATAGTGGGTGGTAATGAATGGAGACGCTTTCGTGAGTGCTGGCACGAAAGGTTGATTATATATGCTCTGGAATGGAATTTTCTGCAGGTACACTAACCGCGATTCCGTATGTTGAACGGTTAGAGAATTCCCGACTAGTTAATATAGGGAGAGACGGATATTGCCTAGCCACCGGCACTAACTTCGTATGCCAAAAGTTATTGGCATGTGTGTGGAGAGAACGAATAGGACGCTCATGCATTGCATCTCGCTGAATTAATATCAAAATTTTAACACTTGACCAAATTGAACCGCCATGAAAGAAATTGAAATCAAAACACAAACTCCTGCTGGGAACAATCTGTTGCACCTTAATTCGAAACTGAAAACGTTGTCAAATGAAAAAGTGTTCAACATGAGAGTTGTCATAAATATCATGAAGTTTATGCTGTAGAAATTTCAACCAATTTGGTTCAGTAGATTAAGAGTTATGCTTGAAATGGTAACCCCCTGTCCTGCTGGAATTTCTGGAACAACAGGTTAGAAAATGGATTTTTGCACCCTCTTGACAGCAGTTTCTGCTAGAGGCTTAAAAACGAAAGTTGTCACAAATTTTGTCTAGTTTATGCTGGTAAAATGTCCACAAATTTGGTTCAGCCAATTAAAAGTTATGATCAAAATACCAACTTCCTGTCTGCTGGAATTTTTAGCAGAGAGTTAATTAAAAGATTGGGGTTTTGCGCCACCTAGATCACTTGTTCTGTTTTTGGTTGAACTAAAAAGTTATTTGAAATTATCTGAACTATATTCTGGTTAAGTGGGGTAATGCTTGGGCTTATAGATTTTGAGATATGAAATTTTCCTACTCTGTCCATAATCTGATTACTTTCTTTAAATATATGTCGGTTCTCACTTAGATTTGATGTCTATATTGCTGCCGCCTCACTTGTAGCTAGCTCTGCTGTGGCATCCCTAAATTTTAAACACTTAAGTAAGCTACAATTAAGTTAAGGAATGCAAGGCTTTTGGACAAGTAAAACTCGAAAAATGAACCAAATACCGACTTTCCTGCCTTGCTGAAAATTCTGGGGACAGTAATTAAGAATTTGAATTTTTGCACCATCTTAACCTCAAAAATTGAAGAAATGCTGAACAGAACACTGTACACAAATATGTTAGGAACAATCTGGTGAAGTTTGGGAAATTTTGGGGTGTTAAATTTTTGACTATGAATATTTTACTCACTGTCCAAAATCTGCCTTGTTTCGTCTCTTTCATGCCGAATTCCATAATCTGACAAAGGAATAAGGGAACTAGAGTTATAGGGAAAAAAATCATATGGTTCGGTGTGCTGAAAATCCATCTAAACCGAGAAGCCTAGATTGAAAGTTTTGACCAACTTAACCACTAGATCCGCGTCCGAGATACAAAGCAATGTGTAGCTTACCAAATTCCTACTACCTGACCAAAGATGAATAACTCTGGATGTTAGATCTGTGAACTACAAATTTTCTTCCACTCATTTCCAGCTCTCATGTCTTTCACTCACTTTCTACCCCTTCGACAATTGTAGTAAATCAATGGTATGTAAGCAACTTCACTCCACTCTCTTGGCCCAGTGCCTTTTATCCCTCTTGTTTCCTTTTTGTGAAATAGGAAAATTGTTTGGTGTGCTTTGACATGGACCAATTGTGAAGGTTTGGATGTCAAGCATGAGTCGTGCCTCCGTTGTTGTCTGATTCTATACAGTCTAAACTCATACCTTGATTCAGGTGTCTTCACCAACTCTCTCATACCGATTGATTTACTTCACTTTGTTTAACATTGATACCTTGTACCGAAGTAACTTGATTCCTTAATCCTTGGATCCTATGTTGTTGATTCTTGCTCAAGATAATATAAATAATTGAAATGAATATGCAAAATTGGGTCAATGTCACTTTTTCTATGCATAATCAGTTATAGATACAATATGCATTTTATTCCTTTATAAGCAATTCATGTGCATGGGCATTACATATCCATTAACATGTCATTTGCATCATGATAATCTTTTGGTACCTAACCACATGTGCATCTAACTCATGAATGCTTCTCCCTCCTGGTGTCAATTGGGTTGTTTCCCTCTGAATTTATTGTGGTATTGCATTCCCTAACCTATGGTGCCGTGATGGAACCTAGGACCTCGTGTGTGTGCTGCAGCCACACGCTTGAGTCACTTGGAGCACGCTGGTATCTTGGTATGCGGGAATATGACCCACAAAGACCTTTATTGACAACCCAAATCGATACTTCCCTACTCTCACTAATTGTTCCACAATGATGAATTTTAATTATGTGGTGTGAGGTCTACTAACTTGCATCACGGCGTGTACATCATACTCTCATAAGCATATGCACCATACGCTCATGTGCATGTGTATCATATCATGTGCACCTCATCATGAACATGCCGTGTATACCATGGTAAAGTGCTTAAGTTTGGCAATTTGACAATTAAGATAAAAATTTGAGCAAGAATTTCCCAAAATTTCCATACCACACCACCTTTTCTAGGTGTATTCCCTCATTGCCATAAGTAGATCTTTTATTGCCCCATCCGTGTTGTTCCTTTTAGCTCATCTTAGAAATTGGGCGGCAACCCCGTGTAACGTCATGCCATGATCGTCTAGTAGGATGTGGGCTAGTTTTAAAAATCTTTTGAGCACTCTTGTCATCTCATAACCTCGTTGTTCATTAACCCTCCCCAGAGTTTATTCCTAGTTCTTGTTGATATAAAAGTGGGTAAATCATTGATTAATTAAGACCTACAGTTGGTTAAGCGTCTTGCCTACGACTATCTATAGTCTCAAAAGATCACCTTTGCCTACTGTTTCTCCCACCATCACCGCAGGGTCTCAAGGGCCAGTTTGACCCCCTCCGTATCCGTGCGTCGTGTGCTCTGCCCCGTTTACCAGTCCACTATCACCTTCGTCGTTTTTCCCTACCGCAGCTGGCCAACACTACCCCCAGTTGCCGTCGTACCATCGTCCCGTCACCCGGGGAATCTCATTGCCGGCCCCTACCTCCGGCCGTCGATAAAAGCAGCCTCTCCAATGGCTGCCATCACTCCATGGTGCTCCACTTGAATCACACCACTCCACCGCTCTCGCCTCTCTTCGGCAACCTCCACGGTACCCAAGCTGCCCATTCCCCACCGTGTCCTCCATTCTGTGACAAGCAAACTCTGCCTCTACCTCTTCGTAAAGCCACGAGAAGGTGCCCCTCTCGGCAACCCTTGACGTTTAACCAAGATCCACAGCACCAACTTCATCGAAGGAGGAGTTCGAGCAGAAGTCACCTGAGGATTCCACAAGAATTAAGTCGACGAGCAAGGAAGATTTCGACTTTTTGACACCACCCATGGCTTGCCCATTCTTTTCCCCGATTGGCCCTGAAGTTCACTGGACAATAGTGGTGTATTACTTTTGCCTTGTGTGCCAAATCTTGATGCTCTTAGCTTTCCATGTCTACATTCATCGACCGCTCCCACATGAACAACGTTGATGTTGTATCGGAGATCCGGTATCAATTATCATCTCCAAGCTGTGAACCTGTAAGAACTTGGGTGCGTAGTATCTGCGTTTCTTTAACCAACACCTCTTTCTTCTAATAAAATGTCCACTTTTCCTCCCTATGCGAATCTCGGGACGAGATTCTTTTTAAGGAGGGTAGGCTGTAACACCCCTGGTGTTTAAAGCGTATAAATAAGAGTGATTAAACAAACTAAGGCACTAAACCCTGAAACTAAAATCGCTAGTAGGAATGAGAATTTCACTTGAGAATTGTTAAGTTTGTACTCGTGCATTGGTTCTTGAAATTGAACCCTACAAAAACTTTTCTAGTACAAATCTAAACATCTTCTCTTATAAGTTGCACGGCAAAACTCTAAATACATATTCTCGGGACGACGTATAAAAATCTCCTAAAAAGAAGTCAGGATTGAACGGCAAAATTAAGTAATGCTTCTATGTCCCTAAAGGTCTTAAAGGACTAATGGCTCATATGAAGTCAACACACGAAATAATTCCAACTAAAGATATTAATGACCTTCTGAAGGCAAGGTTTTAATTTAAAAATTTAGACAAGAGTTGTGCACATCACAAACGTCTATGAAAGGTTGTGGTTCTTTTCTTGTTGCGAAACACCTTTCTTTGGGAAAGTAATTTCTAATTGTAAAACCAAACCACTTTCTCAATTGGAAGATGGATATATATAAAAATGTGTCTTTTGCAACCTTGGTGAGTTATGTGTAACTCAGAGGCTTTATCCACCAAACATAGGGAATCGAGTTGAAAGACCAACTTAACCATGAGATGAAAAACACGCGGCCACACACCCTTTTTAAAGGAGCTCACTTTGGGTTATAAATAAAATAATATTAGAGTGCTCCTAATGTTCTTAGTAAAATAATTGTTAAGGATTTAATGTTAGGGTTAAACACTTGGACTAATAAAGCTTGCAGTCTAATCATGGCCTATATGTGGTAATCTTGTGGTTTTAGTAATAAAATGAGAAATTGTCCACAACATGAGCTGTCATAAAGAACAAAGGATGTAAATTAATTAATATTTTAATATAAGTTATGTTGTTAGTGACATAATTAAAGTTGGGCATATAAAATAAATAAGCTTTTAACCTCCATGTATGTGTCCATGTTTTAACTATAAGTAAAAATAAGATTTTACTCCCAAAATAAAAGGGGGTAGGACTTTAAATTGAAAACTCTCTTGAGTATCCTACCTCTGATGTTCAAGTGACACTAATGAAGGGTTTAAGAAAGGCGGGAGAGGTGAAATAAAATAATTAATAAAAGGAATTGGGAAGATAAGGCAATGCAATGGAAAGGAATTTATGATTTTACCAACCTGTTGAAAAGGGGAGAAAATTTTGGACTAACACTACCAAATGAGGAAGTTATTTAAGACTTGAATTTTGGACTTACAAAGGTGAATTAGTATGCAAATAAAACACCTCCTCTTTCTACCTTGTTTGAAACATCTTTGGAAGTAGTTCGAATTATGGAAATTGAATTTGGATTAAAATTAGGACTTGTAAAGGAAGCCCAATTTTTCTAATATAACTTTGATGGGTAAAAAGCTTATAAAAGACTAGATCCCAAATGTTGAATTTACATCTTTTTCCCCATATTTTTGGAGTTGAATTGCTAGGGCCAAAAATTCATACCAAATTCAAATTCAAGTCTTTTTGAATTTAAAACTGCATCTAAACCAAGAATGTTTTGCAACTTTTCAAACCTCCATTGTAACACAAATGTTCTAAGGTTTCTAAAATGTATTTATTCATAATTTTTGGACCTTGGGAGCTATTTCTTTTAGAGCAAAACTTTTAAATTGAGAATTTCTCCTCTCTCTCTTACAGCCCGACCCCACCTGTCAGCCCCTTCTTCCTCCTCACGCCATCTCCTTCCTGCACGTTGCCTGCATGCACTGGGCAGCGCCGGTGGAGGCGCCACGGGTCCCTGGCGCCCTCTCCTCCCTTCCCCACGCGAAATCCCTTCTCTACCCCTCTCGGACGCCTCCTATTTAAGCTCTCCACTGCCAACCCTAACCATTTTTCCCCTCCCCTGCGCAGCAGCCACCATTGCTGCCATGGGAGCTCTGCTCGAGCTCGCCCCCGCTACTCTGCTGCCCCACGGCCTCCTCCGCGCCGCCCCTGACCATCCCCTCCACCTCTCCAACACGCCCAGCCGCCCAGCAGCCCCTCTCCCCACCTGCAGCGCCGCCGCCATGGCCACCAGTGGCAGCCGCCGCCCCTGCTCGCCGTCGCCCCCTTCCCGGCCTCCAATCCCCCGGTCCAAGGTGGGGAATGGATAGCCCACGTCGCGGTGATGCTCCCCATGCCCTTCCCCCTCGCCAAGACCTCGCCGACGGTGGAGATTGCGCCGCCCATGGCCGGCCAAGGGCCTCTCTTCATCTTCTTCCTTCTGCAGGGTTCCCAATGTAAGATTCCAGGGGCTTAGCTGTGAAGTTTTGAAAAGTTCCGGGGGCTAGATTGAAAAGTCGAACTGCAGATCTAGGGTTCCGGCAGTGAACTTGTAAATTCAATATAAAATCGTAGAAAAATCCTAAAAATGCAAACTAAAATTCCTCGTACTCCTGGTGATGTATATTTCATTTCCTTCACAGCATGTATATGCTTTTATTGCTTGGTTCAGTCTCTAAAAATCAAACTTTGAAAATGAACTTGTGTGCATAATTCCTAAACTACAGCAGCTATGGAAGTGATCTTTGGATATGTTATTACTCTTATTACAAATGCTTTGCAGTATCAATCTTGCACTGAAATATATTTTCTAGCTCCAGATATAAATTGTCTAAGTTTATCTCAGCTGAAACATTGTTTGAATTTTAGAAATTATTTCCCTTCAACAAAAATTAGCCAACTTTGTACAGTAGTGTATCCTTATTAGCAGCTATCTTAGAAAAATGCTAAACCCCATTTTTAGCTCTGTTAACATGCTTAAATAAATTTGGGTAAGAAAAAGAAGTAGCATTTGTTTGGCCCATGTTTGTTACTAAAACTGAGTACCCACTTGATAGATGAGCTACACATGACTTTATTTTGCTCCTATAAATAGTTCACCCTATTTTCCTGTGTATTTATTTTTATAGGATTTAATATCATCTCCTAGCGGCTGAAATGGTTGAAATTGTAGGAAATCCAAAAATTTAAATTACTTAATAGAATATGCTCAACCTTGCTGCAGCAAACATAAGCATAATGACCCAAGTTTATTCATGAAGTTTCACTAGATTTCGAATTATAGAAATAGGACAACAAATTGGAGTTCGGATCTTGCTTAATCAATAAAAAGAAAAGAAGAAAAACAATTCTTTACCACATGTACATGAAAGTAAAAATTTAGGAGAAAACTAAAAATATCCAAAACATAACCTGCGTTACTAAATGAAGAAATAGAAAGTATAACTTTATATATGTACACAATCACCATCGAAAGTAAAAACCTATATGGCACCCTTCCAAGTGTGTAGTAAGGTGAAAGTAGAGAATTCATATTTTTGTCTAGGTGTTTATGGCCTCAAATGCCCCGTGCTTTATTTGGAACATTGAAATCGCTGTAAATCTTATGCATAAGCATCTCGTATAGATCCCGGAGTATGCGTACCGTCCCGGATTCCGAAGAAGGACCACAAGAAGGATGGGAGAATGCCGCTGAAGCAAGTCAAACTAACCCTATCTTAGCCCAAGATTTGAGTTGAGCAAAAAGGCAAGCCCCGGAGCATAACCTAACTTTACCAAATTATGCACTTTGAATTCTCTATGTTTGTGCATTTACGTTTCAAGGAATTGATTGAATACCTTAGCTGCACATTTCCTAGTACCTATGACTTGCAATACTAGTATGAAAGGATCGATAGGGCATTGCTTTAGGTCCGTTACAAGTCGAGTGATTTCCTGTCACTCGCGAGACATAGGAATTGCTTGTCTTTACTTATGTTGGAATCATAAGGATTGACGGGCGGGATGATAGATGTAGATCTCCCGTCCGTGTATGATAATTGATTAAGGTCGAGATGTGTGGTTGAGTGTGTCAAGTTTTTGAACGTACCACATGCATGCCGATGTATGGGGATCGGTAAGCCCGGTACCAGATTGAAGCAGCTAGGGCCGATAGCCATCTCTCCTTGGAAACTTTGTTTTCCCCTGCCGTACACTTGTGGATATATGCGTGAGACTGTGAGTGAAGCAGTAAACCTTTATCCTAAGGAAATGGACCCGGTTCCGAATTGTGGATCGATGGGAAAGGTTGGGAAATGCTTGTACCTTTTATAGCAAGCAGAGTATCCGTGTGTGTTGGGTTTCCCCTGGCCAGGTAGCAAAATTCGGTTCGAACTGTCCGCTTCTCGCGGTTAATGAGACTGCTTGACCGCCCTGCTACATTGAGTAATAAGTGGAATTATGAGATTATGAATTTGTTCTATGAATTAATTTGTATTGCTCCACTTGCATGCTTAGAGAGGATGCTAATCTAGAATGGTTAAATAAACTAGAAACTGATGCTAAAACTTGAAAGCAAGGATCTACCTTTAGTTGCTTTTTGGCAAACAAACCCACCAGCCAAAAGCCTCTCATTGTCTAGATGTCGGTGATGTAGTTTTCACCCGACGGGTAAGCCTTGCTGAGTATTAGTATACTCAGCCTTGCTTGTGGCATTATTTTACAGGTATCCTTTTGGATGTGGATGCTATGACTTGGCCTGTCCAGGTTCCACCTGGCTGGCACATCGAATGGGTTCCGTCCTCTGGCGAGGATCGGGAGGAGTAGCTTCATGGCAGGCTTCAGCACGGAGTTATTTTGTATCGTCGTTAGATTGTTTTACTTCCGCTGCAATGAACCTCTAAATTCAGTTGTTATGACTTTTTAAATTCCGCTGTTATGAACTTTTATTCCGCTGCAAGACTTGTACTCTGATTTTCAATTTGATCTCGGTTTGTAATAACTTGTAATATCTATGTGTGTAAGTTAATTTGTGGAATGTTGTAATCTCTGGAACTCACCTTCGTGTGGGCGTGCTGTTGTTTCGATCGAGAAAAGAACGTGGTTTATCGGGTTTAATCCGACGGCGCTCCAGCTTATTCCGGATTAAGTGCCTGACTACTCGGTTAGTGGTCCCGGGGTACTTAACTTGGAATAATTTCGGAGTGGTCCGCCACATTAGGGAACCTGAACAGGGCCTGGTTTGTAGGCTAATGCCCGTGACAATTACTACAGCGTGAGCATAGGGGGCAGAATCCTTGGTTAATCAGTTGCTTTTTATTGAAGAAACTGGCTAACTTTACTGTAACAGAGATGGTTCAGGAAGGTCCCAAACCATCAAAATCTTTACAAACTCTGAGAGGGGATGAACCCATATACGGGTTTCATCCTGGTCCCAAAGACATACCCATGCGAGCTAATTCATGCACACAACTATTACAAGATCAAGGAACATAATCTACCTCCACAGAAGCAAACTGAGTGGATATCAAGAATTTTGCTTCTATAAACAGAACACCTCCTAGGGAATGATCATATTCATCTGATTTGATGGCCTTTACGAGGACCGTTGAGTCTGATTCAAGCTGGATCTGCATCATACCTTGATCAGCTGCTGCAATGATAGCAGCCAAACATGCTTGTGCTTCTGCGCAAAGGGCATCATGAATCTTACTATTACTAATTGGAGACTTCTTTTGAAGGCTCCAGGTGATGTCACCTAGGATCCTAGGTAGACATGCTAAAAAAATAGAGAAATCCAAGAAATTCTCTAAAAAAAAAATATCCACTTAGGATCCTACGTGGAAACCAATATATTATTTAATAATTATCCATTAACCAATAAGTTTTTCTTTGTGCATGAAATGGGTTTGTTAAAAAAAACGTGACAGGACATACCCGCTGATAGGTGCCGGCCCTGTCAATTCCTGAATCCAGGAGCGGTTGTTGCCGATCAGATAACACGCAGCACGTGATCGTGGCATGCATATGATTAACGGTGAATTTTGGTGATCATTAACAGATCCGATCTGGGCTACATGGGAGAGTCAGCATTTTCTTCTTTCCAGGTTGTTTTAGCATTTAATAATTGTATATATTCTAAAAGTTGAGGCTTGTGATTCTCTTGAGCTATTACCCTCTAGGAGTAATTGGAGTACCGTAGTGTTGCCCTGCATGAACATGGCACATCAATATTAATAATGATAGAAATAATAATTTAGAATTTAATATTGTTTCATCTTAATTTTTTTATAATATATAATCTACATTCAGATTTAGGGGTAGTTTTGGTATATATATGGGGTTACTTCATATTTATTTTTTATATATTGGGTAATTAATACATTGATGTCCATGTAGGATCCTAGGTGGATGCACCAATATAAAATTCTAAATTACTACTTCAATCATTATTAACATTGTTGCGCCATATTCATATATGAGAGAAGACACAAGAATAAATTTTTATATTGTTCACATAGCTCAAACAATAAAAACCACATATGGAGGTGTGATGCCGTCTGAAAATTTTGTGACTAAGTAAGGGGTTTGCTACGATGATAGGAGGTAATAAAATAATTTTTTATTTACATGCTTTCAATTTAAATTTAAAAATAATGAAAATTAAGAAAATCTAGATCCAAGAAAATCTACATGCTTTCAATTTAAAAATATTATTGTGTCATATTCATGTATGAGAGAAGACATAAGAATAAATTTTTATATTATTCACATAGCTCAAATAATAAAAATTATGACTAAGTAAACATATTGTAATTAGATAATAATAACTATGTATCTTTAGAGTATGGTGCTTAAGATATTTAACAGTTGAAAGATAGAGTGTGATAGATAATTATAATTATTAGCTATAATTTTTAATTTTTATATTAATTCTAATTAACCCGTGCGGCAGCACAGGTTGATAGGCTAGTATTTTCCAATTTTCCTACGCCAGCCAACAATGCCGAACCTTCATGATCCCTGATGACGAAACCCCATGCTCCACTCTTCCGGTCTTGGAAAAAAGCACTATCAAAATTTATATTTAAAAAATCATATTTTGGTGGACACCACTGTGATTTCACCTTGGTTGGTTTGACGAGGCTGTCTTGCTTATCTATAAGACTGTCAACACTCATGGAATGGGCTCTGTACATGACCTCTTCTACCGAGAGCATTTGTTCTCCAGCATTTGCTTTATTACGTGCATGCCGCCATGCCCATAGGAGGCCAATCACTTTCATCCTTGTCTCTTGCTCTAGAGAGAGAATTTTTTTAGTAACATTCTTAGCTGACTTCAACTCAAGAAGGGTGACTCGGATGTGTTCTACAGACATTGCTGCCCAGCATTTCTTCACCATTTTACATTTCAAAAAGCAATGCCCACCATCTTGATCCAAGAGCCAGCACACTGGGCAGCGTGTATCAATATCCATGCCGCTGCGTTGGATACGAGCTCGTAGAGGCAGATTGTTATGTGCAAATCTCCAAAAAATTGTTTCACTTTTGGTGGACAGGTAAGCCTCCATATATCATTCCACTTGAAAAGGTTTATCTGACCGGTAGAAGTACTTGACTCACCTATTTGTTTCCTTTCCTTATGGTCTCTATTGTCTACTAAAACAAGGTATGCTGATTTTACCGAGAAGTGCCCTTTTGACTCAATGCCAAGCCAAAGTATCCACCATACCTTGTTTCAGTGGAATAGCCAACATATGTTCTGCATCTTGGTCCCAAAAAATATCCTTCGCTAAGGCACTATCCCATTCCCCTGTGTCTGGATCAATCGATTCGGACAGATTAGTTAGCACTATTTGTCCTCGGGGAGTAACTGGCCTTCTAGTCACTCCATATGGTAGCCATGGGTCTAACCATATATTAATTTGTGTACCATCTCCTACACGCAAGATCAAACCATCTTTAACAGCTTGCACTCCACGGACAATACTACGCCATGAGTATGAAATTCCTGGCAATTCAGTCACCGAGAGAATATCAGCATCTGGAAAGTATTTAGCATGAAGAACCTGAGCACATAGGGAGTTTGGGTTCAGAAGAGGTATCTAGCCAAGCATAGCAAGATTGAATAAATGGAGATTTCTGTACCCGAGACCACCTTTCTCCTTTCTAGCTCTTAGCACTTCCCAAGAAAGCCAATGTATTTTGTTCTGATTGTCCTGTTGAGCCCACCAAAAACGAGTCTTTTACCTGTATGCCATCAAAAAAAGATGGTCATGACCTACATGACATCAAAAAGTTCGATTGCACCTGTATGCTGTCCACCTAAACTTTTTTTTGCCATGTGTGCCATTCCGTCTGGTTTTCACCGTTTGTGAGCACTGGCAAGTGGGGCCGGCCATGGAAATGACCACCTTGCCCTTGCTAGCATGTGGGGCCCACACGCCATTTTTTTTATTTTCCCTCTCTCCCTCTCTTTTTCTTTCTCCAACACCTTCTTCTTCCTCCGCTGACGGTGGCCGCCCCCTCTCTTCTTCCTCGTCTGGACGGCGGTGGTGGCAGGTGGACGGCGGCAGCGGTGGCGCAGCACTGGTGGTGGCACACGGGGGCATCTAATGGTGGGTGAACATGTCGAAGAAGGACGGTCAGCCATGGTCTGCGGCGTGGATGTGGCGGCGGCCGACAGCTAGGCGTGGAAACCCAATGAGCACACGAAACGGAGGGGAGCATGAGCATCAGAGCCTCACCACGAGTCGATTCAAGCCGCTGGATGAAGGAATCGGTGACCGGAGTTGGGAGTTCGGCGTTGGGCTGGATCTCGGCAGCCATGGTTGGGCGGCGGGCAGAGATGCTTTGCATCCCAGCAGATTGGTCGGCGGAGGTCGCGAAGGAGAGGCTGGGGAGGGAGCTACGGAGGTCTTGGTGCCCTGGGCATAAGGGATTTGAGTTCCATGGAGGCTTGGGGGTTCGATTTCGCCGGCGACCGTGAGTTGGTTGAGCTTGGCAATGGCGGCCACCGGCCAGACCACTAGTGAGGAAGACTGAGAGGGGTGGCCGCCGTCCACTTGTGTCGCCAGTGAGGAAGACTAAGAGGGGGCGGCCACCGTTCACTAGTGCTGCGCCATCGCCGCCGCCGTCCACCTGCCACCGATGCCGTACAGAGGAGGAAGAAGAAGGCGTTGGAGAAAGAAATTGAGAGGGAGAGGAAAATGAAAAAAAAATGATGTGTGGGCCCCACATGCTGGCAAGGACACGGTGGAAACCGGACGGAATGTAGAAGGAATGGCACACAGGGCAAAAAAGTTGTGGATGGCATACAGGTGCAATCGAACTTTTTGATGGCATTCTGGTCATTGCCATCTTTTTTTATGGCATACAAGTAAAAGACTCACAAAAAACGACCATTATGCTAATTTCATCACAAAACCCTTTGTAAGGTCAAAACACGACATCGCATAAGTTGGGATAGCTTGCGCTACTGCCTTGATGGGAACTTCTTTCCCTGCCTTTGATAGAAGCTTTTCCTTCCACCCTTGAATTCTTTTCCAAACCCTCTCTTTTAGATAAGAAAAATTTTGTTTCTTTGATTTTCCCATATAAACCAGTAATCCCAGGTATTTCTCATTATGAGCTTCTATGGTGATATGTAGGGAAGAAATTAGGTGGTATTTGTCAGAATGTCTAGTGTTCTTGCTGAACATGACTGAGGATTTTTCCTTGTTGATAGTTTGGCCCAAGCAATATTCATACAGGGAAAGAATATTTTGTAGATGATTTGCACTCCCTTCGACAGTTTTCAAGAGTAGCAAAGAGTCATATCCAAACAAAAGGTGATTAATACTCGGTCCACCTTGACATACTCTTAACTCTAGTCAATTCTCCTCTACCTTCAGCCGAATGAAGCAGGCAGGAAAATGCCTATGCACACACTAAAAAGAGATAGGGAGAAAGAGGGTCTCCTTGTCTTAGACTCCGTTGAGGGGCAAATTCTTCACAGAGCTCACCATTGATCTTAATGCGATATTTCACCATGGAAACATATTTCATAATAAGTCCTATCCAATTTTCATGAAAACCTAGTTTCAGCATCATACTTTCTAGAAAATTCCATTCGACACGGTCATATGCTTTACTCATATCTAATTTGACAGTTGCAAACCCATCTGCACCCCATCTTTTGGTCTGCATGTAGTGTGTTAGCTCATAAGCCAGAAGAATATTGTCAGTAATAAGTCAGCCAGGTACAAAAGCACTCTGATTTAGAGAAATAATATCAGGCAAGATGAATTTCAGACGGTTTGACAGTACCTTGGAGACAATTTTATATACCACATTGCACAGGCTGATGGGTCTAAGATCCTTTACCTTCTCAGGATTAGGAACCTTGGGTATTAGAACAACAATTGTTTCATTCCAGCCCTCTGGCGTTGCTCCACCATTGAGTACGTTCTTAACCTCTTTTGTGACATCCTCTCCCACAATGTGTCAATATTGCTTGCAAAAAATAGCCGGCATCCCATCAGCACCTGGGGCTTTTATAGAAACCCCCCTTAGGTACGTTTTGTTTGTAAAGCCACTTGAAAACGTTTCTACATTGGGTTGTAGACACACATATTGATATTATTTTAGAAACGCGGCAATGTGAGACGATATTTATTATGCTTTTAACGTCACAAGGTATATAACGACGTTTTTTGACGCACTTTCAAAATCATCTTATGTTATGACGGTGTTACACACACTTTTAATCATAGCTATCATCTAGATACGTTGTAAAGCGCAACAAGTAATTGTCTATATGGACCTAAAGACGCTTTTTAACTTGGTAGACTGATCGACATGCTTTCAACTGTGTGTACATTGTAAACACGATGTAAAGCGTATCAAGCCTATCAAAAAACATGTTATAGGCATGTAAATGTGCTATTGGGTGTGATACAAAAGATATTGTACATGACTCACAACTGAAATAACTTGATTAGCACAATGGTTTAGATGTTTGGTTTGGAAATTGGAGGTCCCTGATTTGATTCCTAGGACAAGCAATTACTTTTACATTCTATTATATTTTTAACATGTAGTTAAGCGTTACTATACTGTATTACTGTGTATCTACACCAGTAGACACGACTTACATATGTCTCTATTAAAATGTATTATTTTTTGTACATATGCATCTATCGTGTCTATCAAACGTCTTTCCTTACCTTGATACGCTTAATTAATTCGTCTCTACAAAGCCTGACACGGTCCATACAAAGACGCTTCTAACATGCTTTACGATATGGCTACAGATACGAAATAAAGCATGTCTCACTCTAAATATGGCGTAGCTAAAGGGGGGTTTTCTAGTAGTGGTAGATCATCCTTATCATTTAGAGCTCGTTTAATTTCCTCACCAGTATATTCTTGGGTTAGAACAACATTCATATCAGGGGTCACCTTTGATTGTACCTGATTCAAAAGTTCATCATAGCGTGAACCTGCATGTGATTCAAAGAGAGCGTTACAAAATTCGTGATTGCTAATTTCATTCCTGCAGCGTCCTTCACCACATTTCCATCCTCCAAGATCAGTTTCTTGAGTTATTTTTCCTTTTCCTTTCAGAAGCATATTCCTGAAAACATTCCGTGTTTCGATCCCCTTTCTGTAGCCAATGGGCCTTTGTTCTCTGCCGCCAGTACAGATCTCTCTGATCTTCTAATTTCTCTAACTTGTATCTCAAGATTTGCTCATGTGCAACATTTCTGTCAGTAAAAGCATCTTTTCGGCATCTCTTCAAATCAAGTTTGGCCCTTTTAATTATTTTCTCTAAATCCCCCAGAATATTTCGGCAACCTCTCGAACAGCCTCTTTTACTTTGGCTGTTCTACACTGCATCGTTAGTTTCTGTTGATGACAAAAATGGCTTCAAGCCGATCAGGCTGGGACAGCCGGTCTAGACCGCCCGTACATGCGGTTAGACCGGTTGGGCTCTGTAGCCGATCTGGCAATGTGCCAGGTGGTCTAACCGCCTGTCACAGACGGCCTGACCGCTTGTCCATGAGTCCGAGTAGAATTAGAGTTTTCCACGTTTTTAGATCTGTACAAGGACTTCCTTACCGGGCAAGACCTCCCCACCCTATAAATATAAAGGGCCGTGGCCGATTAAGGACCTCTACCCAATCATAAAAATTATTGTCTTACTTTTTATCTCCAAACCCTAGCTTTTCCCAACCCCTTTGCTTTCCTTCTTCGTCTCTACGACGTTTTAGGACGTTCTAAGTGGCCTTACCGACCTTAGAACAACCCTAGGTTCGCGCAGCCTCCGACGTGGTCCCTCCCGAGGTTGTGATTGTAGGCTTTCGCGGCGCCTCTGCTACAGGCGGTCTAACCGGCTCCTAAAGTCGGTCTGACCGGCTGTCCAGAAGCTCTGGCGAGGAGAATTCGACGACCACGCGATCTAGCACTTTCGTGTGTTGCCCAGAAGTGCGTCAACAGTTTCCAAACATTCTCTATAATTGTAGCTGTTGACGCCCTTCTGGTCAACACACGAAAGCGCTAGATCACGCGGTTGTCGAATTCTCCTTGCCGGAGCTTCTGGACACAGCCGGTCAAACCGCCTGTAATGCCCGGTCAGACCGCCTGTAGCAGAGGCGCCGCGAAAGCCTACGATCGCAACCTCGGGAGGGAGCCCATCGGAGGCTGCGAACCTAGGGTTGTTCTAAGGTCGGCAAGGCCACTTAAAACGTCCTAAAACGCTGTAGAGACGAAGAAGGAAAGCAAAGGGGTTGGAAAAGTTAGGGTTTGAAGATAAAAAGTAAGACAATGATTTGTATGATTGGGTAGAGGTCCTCAATCGTCCACGACCCTTTATATTTATAGGGTGGGGAGGTCTTGCCCCGTAAGGAAGTCCTTGTACAGATCTAAAAACGTGGAAAACTCTAATTCTACTCGGACTCGGGGACAGGCGGTCAGACCGCCTATGACAGGCGGTTAGACCGCCTGGCACATTGCTAGATCGGCTACAGGGCCTAGCCGGTCTAACCGCTTGCATAGGCGGTCTAGACCGGCTGTTCCAGCCTGATCGGCTTCACGCCATTTTCTACCATCAACATATGCCCCCCTGGTTTTTGGTAAAGCTTTGTTTACCACAAAACATTTAATCAGACTAAGGGCGACCCTCTATTGTCGGCCATTTTTCTCTAAGGGCGATATCATATATCAGCCACATTCTTGCATGCATGTTGCCAAACACTTGGATATTATTTCTTCAAGTATTTCCCATTAAGTGCCCTTGGCAACTGAAATCCTTGCAAAGTCTCTACCATATAAGAATTCCCAGAACAAACCTTCACAATACAATACGTCCCTTCTCAACTCGGTGACCATTTGTCAAATTTGTTGCTCTTTGTTCCTATAGGTAAAATAGTCTTCCAAAACAAATCATCAACTTGAAAGGACTTAAATCTCACCTTCTTGTTATATGCTCGAGCCACTTTTCTTTTATCCTTTTCAATCTCCTCCAAGGCCTCCAAACGCTTGTCGGTCACTTCATCAATATTATCAATCATCAAAGCGTAATACGTGCTAGCATCAAAATCATTTAGCTTAGCTAATCTATAAGCGGCCAGATTCACCTCAACGGGAAAAATGGCCTCTTGACCATAGACAAGCTCAAATGGAGAAACCTTAGTAGCTCCATGTCTAGAAATACGATGTGCCCATAATGCTTCAGATAACACCTCATGTCATCGCTTAGGATGATCTTCAATCTTCTTCTTTATGCGCTTAATCAAAATCTTATTGCTAGACTCGGCTTGACCATTAGCCTGAGCATAATATGGAGATGAATTTAGCAACTTAATATCATCAGATTCGACAAACTCACGTACCCCTTTAGATATAAACGACGTTCCTTGATCCGTCGTTGATGTTTGAGGAATCCCAAATCTATGAATGATATGCTCAGTAATGAACTCAATCACCTCTCTATGTGTCATGTTCTTGAGGGGAACAACTTAAGTCCACTTAGTAAAATAATCAGTGGCCACAATCACAAAATAATGCCCCTTGGATGACTAAGGATGAATCTTACCAACAAAATCCAAACCTCATTCTCAAAAAGGCCAAGGTTTAATGATTGGATGCATCACTGCAGCTGTTGTTAACTGAATATCCCCAAACTTTTGACACTCTTCACATCCTTTGTAGTAACGAAAACAATCGGCTATCATTGTAGGCCAATAAAAGCAAGCCCGCCTAAGGAGCCACTTCATCATTTGAGCCGATTGATGTGTACCACAAGTTCTTTTATGAACCTCTGCCATCGCCAACCTAGCTTGATCAGGATCCAAACATTTCAAAAGCAATCCATCCACGGTCCGATGATATAGTTCACCATCAACCAGAATAAACATGAAAGCCCATCGTCGGACTTTTCGATCCACTGACCTGCTGGTATCCTGCAAATACTCCACCAGATGCTCCCTCCAATCACCAGCATCGGCCACAATAGATTGAGAATCATTAACAGTCAAATCAGTGTCTTCAGAGGCGCAGGCGTTCAGACCGCCTGTGCAGGTGGTTAGACCGGCCGTACCGGTTGGACCGGCTGTAACAGGCGGTCAAACTGCCTGTTCCAGAGCAAAAACGTCGGCTTCACGAAACATCGGCTTCTTTTCATGAAAAATTCTTTTCTCAACATTATAGCCTGATGCTTGTTGTGCCAATGCATTAGCTCTAGGATTCTCTTATCTCGGTACATAATAAATTATAAATTCATTAAAGCAAGTTATAATATCTAAGCATTTATCAAGATAAGCACTTAAAAACCCATCCAAACATTGACAAACCATAGACACTTGCTGCACCACCAATAGAGAATCACCATATGCTTCCACATGCTTTACTCTCATGTCATGTAAAATCTCCAACCCGAATAACAAGGCTTCATATTCGGTTTGGTTATTAGTGCATTTATGATCTAATCGGTTAAGAGCTTCAAAAACAACACTGTTTGATGATATAAGAATAACACCAACTCCACAACCACTTTTGCAAATCTATCCATCAAAATGTAATTTCCATAGAATAAAAGTAATATAGCCGACATTTAAATCAAGATGCTCATCAATCCTATGTTCAACAATAAAATCGGCAACAATTTGTCTTTTCATAGATTTCAATGGTTCAAAGACTAAATCATATTCAATCAAAGCATAAGCCCATTTGCCGATTCTACCGCTTAGTATAGGTCTATGCAACATGTATTTAATTATGTCGGCTTGACTAGCAACTATGCACGTATTTAACAATAAATAATGCCTCAACTTTGTACAAGCATTATATAATGATAAGCAAAACTTTTCAATAAAAGTATAACTTGTTTCAGCGTCCAATAATCTTTTACTTACATATGCAATAATACATTCTTTTCCTTCGGTCTCATGGATCAAAATAGCTCCAATAACAATTTCTTCGGCCGCAATATATAATTTGAAAGGAACCCCTCTCCTAGGTGCCCGAAGAACCGGAGGCGAAGATAAATAACGCTTGATCTCATCAAATGCCTCTTGTTGTTTTGCCCCCCAAGTGAATTCAGAATCATCCCTCAACCGAAGCAAAGGAGTAAAAGCATTCACCTTCCCCGACAAATTGCAAATAAATCTTCTCAAATAATTCACCTTGCCTAAGAATTTTTGCAACTCCTTCTTAGAGCTAGGCGCCTGCAACTTTTCAATAGTGTCGGTCTTTTTTGGATTAATCTCTATACCATTCTCATGAATTATGAAGCCAAAAAAACTTTCCGGCCGATACACCAAAAGCACATTTGAGTTGATTCATATTTAAACCATACCGGCGCATTCTTTCAAATGCAAGTCTTAAATCAGCCAAATGAGAATTACTTCCAGCCGATTTAACAACAATATCATCAATATAGACCTCCAAGATAATGCCAAGCAAGTCATGGAAAATCAAATTCATTGCTCTTTGATAAGTAGCGCCGACATTCTTTAAAACAAAAGACATAACAATCCACTCAAATAAACCAACAAAGCCCGGACATACAAAAGCCGTTTTGGATATATCCTCTTTGGCCATAAATATTTGATTGTAACCAACATTACCATAAAAAAAACTAATCATTCTATGTCCGGAAGCAGCATCGATGAGCATTTCGGCTATTGGCATAGGATATTCATCTATAGGAGTAGCACGATTAAGATTTCTAAAATCAATACACACACTAATCTTACCCGTCTCTTTTTTCTCCACGGGCACAATAATAGAAATCCAATCAGCATATCGACAAGGTCTAATAAACTTTGCTTCTAATAACCGATTTATTTCTTCTTTAACTCGGTCATAAATTTCAGGATTAAAACGCCTAGTCGGTTGTTTATAAGACCTAAAACTAGATTTAATAGGCAACCGATGTTCAACAAGCTCTCGGCTTAAACCAGGCATCTCATGATAATTCCAAGCAAAGCAATCGACATACTCATTTAACAGCTTTATTAATTCAGTTTTAAAAGCAGGATCTAAATTCTTGTTTACAAACGTCGGCCTGGGCATAGAACCATCACCAATGTCACCATACACAACCTCTACATCATCATCTACCCACTGAATTAAGCATTTATGCAAAGTAGAAGGAATGCATTGGTTTGCATGAATCCAATCATGACCCAAGATTAAACTAAAGTTACCTTGAGTCTCAGCGACGAAGAAAGCAGTGGTCAAGATCTTGCTCCCAACAGTAAGCTCCATAGAAATCACCCCCTTGACACCAATAGGCTCTCCTCCTCCAATGCCGCTGACGGTCATGTTGGTCTTGATCAGCTCCGAATCTGATCCACCAAGCTTCTTGTATAAAGAGTAAGGCATCAAGTTCACAATAGCCCCTCCATTGACCAACATCCGTGAGATTGGCTTTCCGTTGATATGTCCCTTCATATATAAAGCCTTCAAGTGATTGTCTTCACCTTTAGGCTTCTGAAATATAGCTTCCTTGGGACCAAAATCAAGATGAGCAACCTCCTCCTCCGAAAGCATGTCTCCATTCATAGACATATGCAGCACATTCACATCAAGATTCATGCGCTCTGGAGAGGGAACCTATGAAACCTTGCTGTCACAAGCTGAAGAACCAGACGAAGAAACACCGAGCGCTTCTGCGTCACCTGGTCTGACCGCCTGTACAGGCGGTCTGACCGCCTGGGCCGTTGACTCTGAATGACAGGCGGTCTGGACCGCCTGTGGATCTTCCTTCGGCTTCCACTCTTTCTTCTGGGGAATCATGGGTCTGTTCTGGTTGAAGAATTCATCTCTCTGCTTCTCCAACTCTTGCTCTTGCCTCTCCCGAAAACGAAGTCTCTGAAGCTTCATCTTTTGTGTACGAGTCAAACCTTCAGGACACCACTTCGGAAGAAAGTGCTGCTGAGTCTTACTAGCACTAGACCCCTGATCTTCTGCCACCTTTCCGCTGTAAGTCGGCTTCATAGCCAGACTTCTCTCAATAGGAACATCCATAGTTTCAACTTGAATAATATCGAACTCAGTAGTCCTCTTTGAGTCCACATCCATGTTCTGCACCTCCTTCTTGGGTCGATAAACCTGCTTCAGAGAAGCCTTTGGCAGTTGACCGTGACGGGCGGTCTGACCGCCTGTAACAGTCGGTCTAACCGCATGTGACCAGTGCCCTTGACCAAATTGGCCGAAAACTGATCGGTCATGACCGGGATGTATAATTCTGTCCTTCACGTGCCTTTTTGGACCTTCCCAGCCAGTATGAAACGAAGGTTGTACTATTGAATGATATGGCACCCACATTACTCCATTGTCATCCCACACCGAATCCAACTTCATACGAGGATGTGAAGGGACCCTCTCATGCTGAATCAGTGATCTCATTCTTTTTTTTGGTGTACTTGTCATAAAGCATATCAAACATGACTTTAGGCTTCTGAATCCCCTGTTCTTTTGCCACGTTCATCTTCCAAGTACCAACTTCTGGACGCCTCAGAATCAGCATCTTCGGGCGTCCATGGGGATAGGCGGTCTGACCGCCTGGCACAGCTGGTCTGACCACCTGTAGTAGACCAAACCCAGGCGCCTGAAATCTAGGAGTAGAGACCGACCCTTGCCCCCCTTGTCCAGAGGACTTCACAGTAACCTTGAAAGACTCTTTACCATCAGCTGTCTTCTCATAAGTCACTTCTCGAACCGACTCCTTTGAAGACAGTCTTTCTTCCCCAATCACCACGTTCTTCCCCTTGGTAGACTCGGCTTGATGAGGCCGAATCAAGACTTTGGGCTGCTGCAATTCCGTGGTGTTGACTGGAAAAGAAGTTTCATCGATTTGCATCTCATGAAACTTCAAACGGCTCTCATTAATAGCCGATTGAACCTGCCGATGGAAAACATTACAATCATTAGTAGCATGTGAGAAAGAATTATGAAACTTACAATAAGAACGCTTCCTCAATTCTTCCATAGGCGGTAAAGCATGAGAAATCTTGATGTTACCAAATTTGTGCAATTCATCAAATATACGATCACATTTGGACACATCAAAGGTAAATTTTATATCCTCTTGCCGATTCTTATGAATCGACTTAAGAGATAAGCATGACATAGTTTTCTTATTAGCAGGCCAAACAAACTCTGCCACATAAACATCATTATCATCATCGGTCGAATTATCAGATTCATAATCAACTAAATGAACATTAGATCGACGTGACTTAAAACCCTCTTTTTCTTTATTAATTCGGCCTTCAGCCACTCCAGCTCTAATGTAAACTTGTGCAACCGTATAATAATCACAATTATCTATTTTTTCTCTAATGGAGGACTTCAAACCTCTAAAACATAAGCCAGCAAGATCAACTTTAGAAATTGACAAATTAAAGCAACGGTTTTTAATATCTTTAAATCTTCTCATGAATTGAGAGACAGTTTCATCCCGACCCTATCTAACCAATGCTAGGTCTGCCAATTTCATCTCATGATTTCCACTATAAAAATGGTCATGGAATTTACGCTATAGTTGATCCCAACTCATAATAGAACCAGGGGCTAATGAAGAAAATCAAGCAAAAGCAGTACCATTAAGTGGTAATGAAAACAAACGTACTCTAATTGCTTGCAAATTCCCAGCTTCTCCTAGTTGAACAAAATATTGACTAATGTGTTCCAAAGTAGTGCGCTCATCATCTCTACTAAATTTTACAAAATCAGGCAAGCGCCACCCATTGGGAAAAGGAACAGTATCAAAGCTAGCATGATAAGGCTTCTGATATATTCTAGTATTACCAAAATGAACACCTAGCTTATTTCTTATCACATCAGACAATTCATCCCTGAATCTAGCAAATTCGGCCCATTGGGGGTTTTGTTGGACCGATGATTGCATAGCGTTCATATAATTCAGGTGAGGTGTATGTCTATTCTGCATATTCCTATGTGCATCAAAAACTTCATCGGGAATAATACCTGATTGCATAGTATGCATAGTTGTAGAATATGTGGCACCTGTTGTATCTACCTGACCAGCACGGCTAGGGATGACCGAGTTTAGCACAATAGAGAGCGGTAAAGGTTGCTCCGTTGTGAACATAGTAGCATTAGTTGGATTGATCTTACAACCAGAACCAGCGGTCTGACCGCCTGTACACGCGGTCTGACCGCCTGTGGCGGTTGGACCAGCCGTGCTGGCGGTCTGACCGGCTGTAAAATCAGCCGCCATCGACCCATCTGCATTGACCGTTTTTGGTCTGAGCATGTTAGGTGGTGGTGGGGTCTGTCCAGCAAAATAATTTGGTGGCACACCATAGAAAATATTATGCTCAGGAAATTCACGAGTATCTAATGACTTCCCTTCTAATTTTTCGAGTCGTTGTAGCAATTGCTCAACTAACGAGTTACGATCTGAAAAATTTGGACCCATAGGAGTAGATGCAGAGGGTTGAGGTGCAGAAGTGCTTACATTGTCAATTACCTCAATTTGACTCTTACTCATCTTAAAGGAAGGCATAACAAAGTCTTGAACACTTTTCGCCGGGCGATCTTCACGACCCTTCCGGAACGTCTTCAAGAACTCCGACTCGATATGCTTCTGGAGTGCAAAAAATCTCTCATGGTCTTCGGGACTAAGGTCTTCAAGGGTCGCCCCTATGATGTTGTCTTGTCCAATGTCGAAGCCCATAGTGCTGGAGATAGTAGATCGGTCTTCAAAAACCAGATTTCTTTCCCCAGCGGAGTCGCCAAAATATGTTGACGTGCTTCTGGTCAACACATGAAAGCGCTAGATGGTGCGGTCGTCGAATTCTCCTCGCCGGAGCTTCTGGACACAGCCGGTTAGACCGCCTGTAGTACAGGCGCCGCGAAAGCCTACGATCGCAACCTCGGGAGGGACCCATCGGAGGCTGCGAACCTAGGGTTGTTCTAAGGTCGGCAAAACCACTTTGAACGTCCTAAAACGCCGTAGAGACGAAGAATGAAAGCAAAGGGGTTGGAAAAGTTAGGATTTGAAGATAAAAAGTAAGACATTGATTTGTACGATTGGGTAGAGGTCCTTAATTGGCCACGGCCCTTTATATTTATAGGGTGGGGAGGTCTTGCCCCGTAAGGAAGTCCTTGTACAGATCTAAAAATATGGAAAACTCTAATTCTACTTGGACTCGGGGACAGGCGGTCAGACCGCCTATGACAGGCGGTTAGACCGCCTGGTACATTGCCAATTCGGCTACAGGGCCCAGCCGGTCTAACCGCTTACACAGGCGGTCTAGATCGGCTGTTCCAGCCTGATCGACTTCAAGCCATTTTCTGCCATCAACAGTAGCACGATGTTCCTCTTGTATCCAGCTGGCCCCAAAGCGAAAAGATCGTGCTCCTGCACTCCTTGATTCCACATTATTTTTAACCATTATCACAATTACGGGTCTATGGTCTGAGTGCCTTGGTTCACCATTGATGACTTTGTAATCTGGAAATCTCATGCGCCAGTCATTATCAGCGACTGCCCTATCCAACCTCTATCTGATGTAAGATCCTTTGAGGGACTATTATTCCTCCATGTGAAAGCATCCCCTATAAATCCCAGATCAGTGAGAGAGCACTCCTCCAAGACATCCCTGAATTTTTCCATGCAACTGTGAAATCACCCATACATAGCCATGGGCGCTTCCTTGATGCATTCATAACACGAAGGGCCTTCCATGAAAGATCCTTTTGATCTGTACGAGGTTCACCATAGAAACCTGTAAAACGCCATATGAAACCATCATTTTCTATAACATCACCATCAATGTATAAACATGAAACTTCCCGGAGTTGGAAATTTATATCCCTTTTTCCAAAAGAAAATAGCAAGACCTCCACTCATCCCTTTACAGTTCTTAACTACCAGATTTGTCATACCAATCTTCCATCTCAAGCCTTCAATCCTCTTCTGGTCCATCTTTGTTTCAGACAAAAGAAAAAATAGCAAGACCTCCACTCTTCCCTTTACAGTTCTTAACTACCAGATTTGTCATACCAATCTTCCATCTCAAGCCTTCAATCCTCTTCAGGTCCATCTTTGTTTCGGACAAAAAGAGAATGTCGGGGTCCTCCTCCTTCTGAAGATTCAGAAGGCCACAAACTGCCGCGAAGAACGAGGTTGTGATGTCCAGGACACTCACAACCTTAGAAGTCTTACCCCTGCCATGCTCCACCGGTTCTTTAGCAAACTCAAGAAGTTGTTTACCCGTAGAAAGCACCACCAGGCTAGTGACAACGCTACAAGCATGCATGGCCCTTCTGATATTCATATATCTATATCTTTTTCTATGTTCTGAACAAACATATTTCCCTTCTTCAACACCCTTAGAGATATGATCTTGCACAGGTGGTGTCGAGATGTTCCTATGGGCATCTAACCCCACCCTTGTAACTGCAAGGAAAAAGATTTCTGACACATCTTTACCATTTTTTGGAGGAGTTTTGTTAACCTTGCTCACAAACTTTGTATGTACCTTTTCAGCCCAGGGTATTTTCCTTTTATAAAACTTCATCGTGTAAAACTTGTTAGCTTTCCCCAAACATCTGTTTGACATGGACCACAAAATTAGACTGCTCAGCATGAGAGAAACAACAAAAACAAAGGGGCTCTTCTCTTTTATTCCATAAGGCTGTTCCAAGTTTACATCATGATAGCGGTGGCTGGGAGAAAAGACTACAGCAACAAAGTGTACCCGATGACAAGCAAGAAACACATTCTCAGCTATTACAGAGATAGGGAGGCTGCTTCTAAGACCCAGACGCACACACAAGAAGCCCATTACAATCTTATTCGACCTTTTTTCAGAGAAGAGCATTAACTTGGGGCTTAGTGTCTGAACTGGCCAGACACAGAACTGAACTGACCATGGCCGCCCCTTGCCACCGCAGTTACTCTCAAAGAGACTCATGGCTCCTGCCAGGCGCTCTCCTTAGCGCCCGACAGATTACCGGTTGCCCCTAGACCGGTTGCTTCCATACCACCTTTGCCCTCCTTTGGAATCTTACCACTCTGCTTCAGACCATCACCGGCACCATCAAACTCATTACCTGCAAGATGTTTTAAATTCAGGTCAGCTGCTCTTAGTTTCTCCAGGCCTTCCTTCCCTAGGCATTCAGACAATGTAGGCCCATGGAAGGTGCACTTCTTAGCAGGTGGTTCCATAACGTTGCTGTCATCGTGGAGTTCCATGCGAGGTCGCATGACTCCCGCCCCATGCAGACCTGCCTGCCCCTGAAGTTCCCGGGACGACAGGAACGTGGAACCTAAACGTGGTACGGGGAACGCTTCCTTGAAAAAACATGGTACGAAAGGGGTATACTTCGTTCGGGACGCTGGATCGAGATGCGGAACGAGATCCAATTTAGTTTTGGAACGATAGCTCGGAACGTTAATCTCTATTGGGTGAGTAGGAGAGATATCTTATCGAAAAATGTACGTCAAAATGAGAAACCAGCGTTTTGGGCCAATTTGTTGGTGGTCTGTTGGTTAACTGGGCTCTCAAACTCTCATCGAGCCAGCCCACTTCACCTCCATCTACCAGCTGTAGCCCAACTGGTTCCTCTCCGTTCCCGTCCCTCGTTCTGGGACGAAGTTCCCGGGACGCGGAACTATGGCTCGTCCCGCGTTCCGTGTGACTAAGCCGCTGAACCTCCAGATTGAGACTTGTGTTGCTTTGCACTTCTGAGTCCTCACGTTCCCTGCGTTTCCACCCCTTGGGCTTCTTTGTACTGGTGGAGCCTGCAGTATTAGCGAGATTCTTGTCAAGGACTGCTTTCTGCTTGTCATTGTTTTCAACCACAGCACCCTCCTCTTTGTCACAGGTATCACCCATAGCCTTGGCTGTATTTTCCTGTATCTGTTTATCCGTCACAAAGAGACGAGCCACCTCATTCAGAACAAGGTCAACCGTTTCCTTGTCTGCAGGTTTAGGTGCACGCCACAACTGGGAAGATGAGGGTAGACAGGGTGTCTGCTCGATCCATAGACTCTGCTAGGAACCAACAGCGAGGGTCGTCAAAGTGAACTGGGGGGAACACGGAGGAATTGACTAAAATTATTTTTTCTTTCTGCAGCTGGCCTCCATGTGCCCTATATATCCGCAGAAAAGACAAAAATTTAGCAGCCTCTCATAACGAATTTGAACAACGACCTCCTCACCTGAAATTTCATCGGCCAGTACCATCTCCTTTTGCAGCGCCATGAACAAAGGAACTTGCACCTTGGTTCATCAGTTGCTGGTTACATTACTTGTGCTGGAATCTCACTACCACAATACCAATAGTAGCCTAAGTGAAAATATAGTTAGAGTGAGCAGCGGATATCCGCTGTTGACGCTTTTTATGGTCAACACACGGGAGCGCTAGATCGCGCGGGTCACGAATGGATCAAAATCACCATAGGGGTACAGAAGGTTAGACAGTCAGACCGCCCGTTACAGGGAGTCAAACCGCCTGTTACAGGAGTCAGACTGCCCGTAGCTGAGATGCTGCGAGATCGATCATTTGAAGTGATAACTATCACACTTACGTAATGAAGGATGGCTAGCTAGGTTTACGAGCAAACCAGCCAAGAGATAACCAGCGCATATATGTGGCGAAGAACGACTAGCTTACGAGCAAACTAGCAAAGACCGTCGATGCTAACACCCAGGAGAGACCCTGTCAAGGTGTAGACGTCGTTGGACGTGCCCTAGGTCGACCAACGAGCTTAGAACGCCATCAATCGCCGTGGAGACGGACAGCAGGGAGGGTTACAAAATATTAGGGTTTAGTAAAAGGATAAAACTATGCTTGATTGGATTGGGAGTATCCCAATCGGCCTTAGCCTTTCAATTTATAGGGTGGGTGAAGGGACCGTTACACCCTAAGAAACTTAGGTGTCTCTAAAAACTAAGGCTCCAAGCACATATAAAAATCTATTTCAATTTCTATCTAAATGTGCTCTAGGTTTCTCTATGTGTTGCTATCTCTACTGCTACAAAGTTTTGCACCCTAGCTCCAATCCTATACTAGCATGGCAAGTCTAGGAAGGTAAATGGCGGAAAGAGTGCAAGTATGAAATGCGGAAACTTAAAGGGTAGAGAAGAGCAAACTTCTGGCAGCGGTTGATTTTTACTGAGGTACCAGAAAGCTCACGAGCTTTCCACTAATCCTCGTTGTTTGGAGCCCCTCTCAAAGGGAATGCCCGCGCAAGGCATAAACTCCCCGGTCAAGTAACTCGTGGGTAACCACAGACTTCCCCACGCGCAAGTGGGTCTCCGCTCATCCCTCCACGGATGCTCTCACCGCCTTCACTTGGTAGAGGCTTCGGCCAAACGCCAAGGGTCTCTCCTCCCTTGCACAAGCACTGGCGGTCTCTCCACAAACTCGGTTGGAGGGTACTCGTAAAATCTACAAGCTCTGGATTACAACACTTGGTGGCGCCTCCAAGCACCCGGTAAGCAAAGAGGTATGCAAACCTCACTAACTCTAGGCTAAAACTAAGAGATGCGCTAAAAGGGTCTAAGACTAGCACTAAGAGCACTGCTATCACTCTAGATCTTTCTATTAGCACTTTGGTGGCTTGAGCACTTAAGAAAGTGTAGAGCACTTGCCAATAGCTTCTCCCAGCTCAAAACCACTTCAAAATTGCCGAGGCAACCCATATTTATAGCCCCAACCAAAGGAACTAGCCGTTGCACACTTTCTGGGTAGCACCGACTCATTCGGTGCCCTTTCCTTGCCACCACCGAATCAATCGGTGCTCACCAAAGCCGGATAGCATGTTCCAGTCATAATGACCGACTAATTCGATGGGGGGACCGACTAATTCGGTGCCCTTGATGAGGTACCACCGACCAATCGGTGGTAGGCCTTTTCACTGCCCAAAAACGCTTTTCTCTAGGGGGACCGACTCATTCGGTGGGGGAGACCGACTCATTTGGTGGGGTAGCACCGAAGCTTTCAATTGCTGTTATGCCTTATCCGCCAGCACTGTTGAGAGCACGGTTTTGGCCGTTTTTAACGTCATTTCTTCACCGATTTTTGTTCTATTTTTTTGTCAC
>JACEFO010002972.1:0-50681 GCA_015342445.1 Digitaria exilis
TAGCCGTATATCCGTCCCGATCGGAGGCTATGTCCGGTAGATTCTGAGCCTAGCCAAGTAGGTTTCCGTCACGATTACGAGGCCGACGATTTGTGTTCCTCGAGGCCCGACCGAACGGTTCGGCACGCTCGGGGCTCCGCAGCCAAGTCTCGAGGACTCACCGCTCGATGCGATCGTTCCGGCACGCTCGAGGGCTTCGCAGCCAAGCTCGAGGGGCACTTACCCTCGAGCGACGTTCCGTTCACGACTCGAGGCCTCCAGCCGCTCGAGGGGGCACTACCTCGCGACGTCCATCAGCTCGTCCGCAGCAAGCTCGGGACTTACCCTCGAGCGACGTTCCGTCACGCTCGAGGCTTCCCAGCCCAAGCTCGAGGGGGGCACTCACCCCTCGAGTGGCGTTTCCGACCATCGAGGCTCGGCAAGCTCGAGCTTGCGGTTCAAGCTCGAAGCGCGCGTAGCGCCTGGTCGAAGTGCCTGGTCCAAGCTCGAAAGTTGTGTCCCACACCTCAGACCCCAACTTTTAATTTTACCCGTTTCGAAGTTCAGTTCGAATTTTTGGAGAAAATTCGAATTTGGAAATCGGAGCTCCACGGGCATGCGCTACAGTGCCCCTGGCGCGCGCTGCGCTGGCCGGAGCTCGGCCGCCACGTGGCCGGCGCGGCGGCGCAGGCGCGCTGAGCTGGCCGCCAAGCCGCGGCGGACGCTGGCGCTTGTCGCCTAGCTCATTGTCCGGCCACTCCCGACCATCACTTCGCCGCTGTCGCCTCGCCTCGCTCGCGCCGCGGAGCGCCATCATACGGGTCGCGCGCCGCCGTGGCCGCACGCGCGCTCGCGCCGCGCCGAGCGCACTGCAGGCGGTAGAGTCCATTCGCGTCGCGCCACAAAGCCTCTGCTGAGGATCTCCACTTCATCACGCGATGATCTTTGTTGACGCCCAACGCGCGTGTGCGCTCTGTTCGAGTTCGCCGCGCCATCTATGGCGACCGCGACAGCCACCCACGTGCTCGCACGCTCCCGAGGCCGCACTGTGCCACTCTCGCGTGCTCAATCACTCCACCGCGCACTCCCACCCTCCTCTCACTCGCTCACTTGGGCCATTTCCACTTCCCCCGCGCTCGCTCGGTCTTCTTCTTCCTCGCGCCGCGCGAACCGAGCCGAGCTTCTCCGAGAAATTCACCCTCCACACTCCACCATTCCCAAGTTCGTCCCCGCACAAAGCTAGCCCTCTACTCCAGCTCCATTTTCCCCCATTTTTCCCCAAGCTATTTGTCCCTTTCTCCGGCGAGAATTCGTGAATTCCCCCAAATCGCGATTTTTCGGCCCACGCGGAGCACCCGCACGTCGAGCCCCTACTCCGAGCCGTCCCCGAGGTCAACCGAGCACGCCATTGGCTTCCTCGAGCTCCACTGATGCTCTAGGACCCCTCGAACCTCGGCGAACGACCCCGAGCTCACGGCGTAGAAGCCGCGGCGGCCGCGCCGCCACCACCTCGTCGCCGGCGCAACTCCGACCACCCCCGGCCCTCCAAACCGTCCCAAACGACTCGTGGTGAGCCCAGGAAGGCTTTTCCCCCACTTCCCCGAGCCTAGTTCGCCGCCGTTTGGCCGGCCCAACTCCGGCGAGAGCCGAGGGCCTTTCTTCATCGTCTTCGTTTGTCTAGGGGTCTCTGTGCAAAATCCAGGGACTCGTTCGCGAAGTTTTGAAAGTTCTAGGGTTTCCCTGCGAAAATAGATTCCTAAAACTAGATTTGTTTTTCCGAATCTTGTAAAATCCATTAAAAAAATCGTACAAAAATCAGAAAAATGCACAAAAATACGCTCTGGATTCGTGAGAGTCTAAACTACAATCCTATTAGACATGTTTATAATTTTGATGAACTGTTTTTTGAGCTAAAATTCAAACTATGAAAATGGAAAGTAGTGCACCATTTCAAATCCAGAGCTCCGCTAGGGTTGAGCTTTGGATATGTTGTGTGTAGTGACTTTGGACAGCTTGTGTCCAAAGGGGACCTAAAAATATGAACTGTAGCTCCAGTTATAAATTAAAATGTGTTTTCTGTCTTTTTGCAGTGCAGAAATCTTTAAAAATAATCTGTGCAGTGAAAAATCACCATTTTGCTCCAGAGGACTAAAAACTTTGTTAGCACACCTGTGAAAAGGAAAAACTTAATTTTTGCTCTGTTTAGGCTAGCAAATAAATAAATATGTGTTTTTGGATAGGAATTTATTGAGGACTACCCAAGGGTTATTTTGAGCCACCACTTGGCCAGAGCCCTCCTTGTACTTATGACTAGCTTTGGTAGGAAGATTTCCTGAATTGGATGTATTTCCAATTTTATATGAATTTATTTCATTTCTGCAGGGAAGCAGATTGAATTAATTTTAATAAATTATGTGTAGCTCAGATTTAGCTAATTTTGGAGTGAGCTTAACTCTTATACTCCAGTAGCTGTCATAAGTTTATAGATAAAATGATGAGCAGAAAAGGAAGAAACAAAAATGCGAAGTAATCTAGATGGAAATCGATTTTATATAAAAAGAATAAACCTTTTTGTAGTTAGTTAGAATAAAATAAATGGAATCTGAAATTCCAGAACAGCCACCCTAAGTTATGCATCTCATGTAGAAGGCGCCATCCCGGACGGCAACTACCACCTCATTCCCGCAGACGTGGAAGAAGTCCCGGAGGAAGGTGCCGGTGTAGGATCGACCAACCCGGAGGCTAACCCCAGTCCGAGCAAGAAGGCAAGCCCCGGAGCATAACCTAACTTTACAAATTATGCACTTTGAATTCTCTATGTTTGTGCATTTACGTTCAAGGAGTTGATTGAATACCTTAGCTGCACATTTCCTAGTACCTATGACTTGCAATACTAGCATGAAAGGATCGATAGGGGCATTGCTTTAGGTCCGTTACAAGTCGAGTGATTTCCTGTCACTCGCGAGAGACATAGGAATTGCTTGTCTTTTCTTATGTTGGAATCATAAGGATTGACGGGCGGGATGAATAGATGTAGATCTCCCCGTCCGTGTATGAAATTTATTAAGGTCGAAATGTGTGGTTGAGTGTGTCAAGTTTTGAACGTACCACATGCATGCCGATGTATGGGGATCGGTAAGCCCGGTACCAGATTGAAGCAGCTAGGGCCGATAGCCATCTCTCCTTGGAAACTTTGTTTTCCCCTGCCGTTACACTTGTGGATATATGCGTGAGACTGTGAGTGAAGCAGTAAACCTTTATCCTAAGGAAATGGACCCGGTTCCGAATTGTGGATCGATGGGACACTACTAGATTTTCCCCCTAATGCAACACATGAAATACGTCGCAATATATGCCCTTTTTTGGTGCAATAGCTGCAATTGGCACCCAAAATTTTTGTAAAAAAAATGCAGCGATAGGTCTTGTGGTATTAGCCTTCAACCACGAATGTGTTTTTGTTGGTTGCAATTGTTTTTCTATTACACACACAAGGTGGCGTTGCAACTAGCATCTATAGGTGCGCTCGTGTTGGTTGTAAATTATCCTGTTGCGACGCATATGATGTTGCCAGAGGTTCAATTGCATCGTACCCAATGTGTTGCAATGTGTAAAATCTGTGTTGCAAAGCATTGTATTGCAACACTCTGGTTGTAGTTGTTATAGAGCAAGCATATCTATTGCCACTAAAGTGTTTTGGTTGCTATATGTGGTTCTCTCTGTTACCCCGAAGTTGATTTCGATGCCATAGGTGGTGTCCTCTAATGCCACTTGATTTGTTTGGTTGCTAGAGGTCGTCAACGCTATTGCCACGAATTAGGGAATGGTCGCTATAGGTGTGCCATTCTATCGCTAGCGCTACCAAAATCATTTTGAGGCTATAGGTGGAGCACTGTATTGCCACCAAACTTAATTGGTTGGATGTGATCACCTATTTTGCTTCGAAAACGTTTTGGTAGGCAAAAGTTCTTCCCTCTATTACAACCATAATAGTGGGTTGCTACATGTGGAACTTCGTATTGCCACGACACTTGTGACACCGAAAAAGCTGGGTTGCTATAGGATAAATTCTCATTTGCCATGAATGATTTTTTGCTTTCCATACTTATGTAGCTATTGCCACATGTCTATTATGCCACACTCAATTATTTGTACCACCAATTTTTAAAACAATATAATATATGGTCGATAATAATTATGAATTTATCATTATGAAAACAAGATCAACTAAACCATTCAGTGTACAATTCCATGACACACAATAGTACTGAAATAGTAATAAGTTTGCAACACCAGATTGTTTGAACACACATAGTATTAGGCTAATTAGCCAAGAACTAAATAAGTTTGACATCAGCAAAGAAATTCATAGCCAGATGATCCCATCACTTGATCAGAAACCGGTGAGTTAAAGATGTCCCGTCACTTGTTTCCTCCATTTGAACTGCCCTTGGTTAGCTGAAAAAAAAGAAAGAACAACATTTTGTTATCACTAGTACCGATGCATTTTGTCATCATTTTGCATAACATTGATGAAATCATATTTATTCTGGAAAGCAGAATATATAAAAATCTAAGAAGAGCAAGACAAATCCAAAAGAGCTCTTGTTCTGCTGATAGATATACATAGAGTGTTCTTGTATACAAGGATAAAATAATAAATTGCAAGAAATAAAATTGGACCAGCACCTCGGTTAACTTGTATACAGGGACAAAATAATGAATTGCAATAAAGAAAATTAGAGCAGCAGCACCAGCTTACATTATGAAAAAGAGGAAATAACAGAAGGCAGTAAACCAAAGTTTAACGGCGCATCATAAAATTAAAATAATGACAGCAAATAATTAACACAACTTTAAATATTTTGACATTTGAAACAGAAACATTGATTAGCAGGTATTTGGAGTTACAAAGATTTCACCTATCCTTTTGGTGCCCTGTCGTCTCTTAACAGCATCATCCTTTAGCTGTTTTTGTAGTAAACGAATGCCCGTGCCGTATTTGCAGATGTTCTTCTTGTAGTCCGAATGCCGGTTGCCCTTGATATATCATCGACTTCAGGTTGCTCTGGGTTTCTTTGAGGGTTTTCCTAGGATCGAAATAGTTTGAAGGAAATAATTAGGGACCATTTTGTTAAGTATATGATGATAGTACTAAACAGATGTTAATTCACAAACAATCTGATGTGAACAGACCTCATGTTGTGGCGTTGCCTCAACTTCTTCAATGCTCATGTTTGTTGCAGCTTCCGCCACTTGTGCCATTTCAGTGTCATTGTTGTTTGCCTGGACAGATGTTGTTTGTTGGACAATCTATGAACGATACAGAAAAATTAGATATAGAACCCAAGGACAGAAAGTCATTCAATAACTAGCTTGACTAGTACCTGCTCACACATTTGTCTGGCCCTTGGCTGCTTGGATCATTGATAGGAACTCTTGCCTAAGCGCTTGTAAATCTGCCTCCCTTGCCTTTTCAATTTCATCAATCTGTCTTGCATGTTCTATCCTTTCCGCTTCTCTGTCAGCTTCCATGTTGCCATTTGTTCTTGTAGCTTGCCAAATGAGTCCATGAGCTCAAGATGTTCCTGATGCTGTTGCTCTTCCATACGAATTTGTTCCTGGCGATCCACATTTAGCAGCTCCCTTCTAGTTGGGTTTTTTGCTAGGTACCCATTACCATGCAGCCTGGTTGATTTGCACGCTGTGACTGCCTTGTATGCCTTCTGGAAAATCTCGTTCTTTTCCTTCATGGTAATGAAGTTTCCCTCTGAATTTGATTTGGCCTCAGAGATAAGGCTTCTTGCTTTGTCCTAACATTTACAAGTCACAGATGGAGGAGTTAGTTGAAGAATAAATTGCATGCATTTGCTATTTCCATGGTCCATAGTAAGTTATGTACAAATTAGATGAGAACTCACATAGACATTCCTGGATTCTTGGTCTTTCCATTGCCCGTCCTTGCTGTGAGTTATAAACCAAAGTTCCATATCATTGGGCTCCTCACCACTTTCTGGGTCTTTCTGATATGCCAACAAAAAAACAAATTAGTAATTCCTCCTGCAAGAAAGCTTATACATGTGCACTTCCAGTTATTACCTTTTCATAGCTGCACTGAGCATAAGACTTAGCGCCTGACAAATGTGTGGTTTTTTTCTGGCCTCGATGAAGAGAATTTTGTATGCTCCTTGCCTACATAATGCATAGATTTGAACATTAATCTTAATGATCAAGACATATCCATTTATATGAAACTGGTATTGTCAATAATAGTAACAATGTGGAACAAACCTTGAATTTTGCAGTCCTAAAATACTGCAACAGATATTGCCATTCAACAATATCCAATTCTGCAGGCTTATTTAACATTCTGTCGCGGTAGCTATTGTATGCCTTTGCCGTAGCACTGAAAGTTGAACGCCATCCTTTGTAACGCTCCCTAGCAATGGCCCATATGATTGTCCTTGTCTTGTAATTATCCTCAATGTCCCACCTAGCCTGTTATATTATAACCAGAAGATGCAAATACTAGGTCAGTTGTTATGTTAGTCTATTAATAAAATATATACACAAGAAAACATGATTATTACCAATATATCAGATGCTATTGACTCTTTTACATCTTCATGGATCTCTTTCCACGATCTCACTCCAATGAGCGGCGCCCTTTTCCTCATAAACATTACTATTTCATCAGTGAACGTGCGGTAGTTCTCACCTACCGGTCCTCCATGTCTTGAGAACTGAACTTTCATCTTCTGATTGCCCGCCTTAATTCTCTTGGAGATTGCGTTCAAGCCTTTTAGAGGACCACGTCCTCTCTTCTTCCCATTTTCTAACATATTCCATGGGAACAAAATTTAATAATAGTAATTAAAAGACATAATATGTATATATGGCCACATGAATCAGAAACAAGACTAATTCCTAATAAACACAACTTACCATTTCCTTGCCCCTGTCTCGAACGGCGAGCATGAGATGGTGCCTGCACTGGAGGACTTTGGTTGCTGTCTTGACTGGAATGTATCCGACTGCTAGGTTGCAAAAGCGCATCTGCAGACAAAATAGACACATGATCAGCTAGCATATTGTGAAGTTTGAAAAAGAGAAAATGGTAATATATTTGATAATTAGGAGAGGGATATTACTGATGTCATCAAGTTTTCCTACAACCCCCAACCATTCTGCGTATGTCTTGATTGTGTCCTCCCTGTATATATCTTCAAACTCTGAAAAGGAATGATAATATCAGTCATAAGTGCATTGAAAAAACCATGTATGTATTGGGTTGCATCATAACTCACCCATGCCTTGGTCCCTTGAATGCAGATAATGTAGCCAATCTTTGTATGCATATAATTCTGATTCGTCCACTTCTTCTTCTTCATCAGGATCTGAGCAAACTGTTTTGGATTTAATTGGTGTTATGGCCACACATCGGTCTGCTAATGGATTCTTCGAGAATACTAATCTGAGCTCCCTCTCTTCCTCATTACTATCTACCATTCTTAATGGCATCAACATCATAGTCGATATCATGTAGTGTTGCTGCCGCAGGATCATCAGCACTTCTCTGCTTGTAGTACATGTAGTCCTGGACCCATACCCAACCTTGATTTCATTGTTGTCAAGTTAGCAAGCGTGATATGACACTTGTGAACTCTATATGCCTTAACAAATTGCTCTCCCTCCTCAGTCCCCTTGCAAATGACATACACGAGCCAGCTATTGTCCGTTCTGCCATATTTAGCAATAACATTTAAATCAGCTTACAATATATTGATAATATGGCAAAACAAAAATAGAATATTTATCATCAATTACTACTACTCTGAATACCAAAGTGAAATATAGCAGAAAGCATAGCAAAATATAAGAAAGAGATAACGTATAAAAACCTACACCTAGTATGCTAACACTGACCTAGCAATTTTAACTCATTAGTGGTGGTGGGATCTACTTCTAAAGGAGAATTGTGTCAGATCAATTAACTATCAATCCTACAGGATCTAAGTAGCCTACAAAACCAACAGGCCAAAAACACAGGAACTGAAGCATGAAATTATACGTACCCGTTCTCAGTTTCAAACCTGAGACGAAGGCATCAAATCTTCTGGTTCTTGGCAGTCGTTGCCGGCATCTTCAGCGTCTGATCTGCGTGATGGCCTTTGGGACGACGGTGACCCAAGAGTGAAGCCGCCGCACTAGGCCTGCTGGACATGACCGGTGTAGTCGCCTCCCAGATGTTGGTGGTGTGACATCGGAGGTAGCATCGCCGACGCCGTGGAAGGTGTGTGCAGTGATGACGACGAGGACATGGTTCCCCTGACGCCTCGCTCGACATCGGCAGCCTCTGCGCCATGGTGGTGGAAGGCGATTGCGAGAACACGATGCGCCGCCTGGTGGAAGGCGATAGATCGCGAACCCTAACTGCCGATTGGTTTTGCGATGGGATTAGGCAGCCGCCAATTTGGTAACTCGGCTTTTAGGCTTCAACGTGGGCCCAGGGAGAAGGATTGGCGCGATATAGTAGGGCACGATTGAAAATAGGGGCGCCACTTTTTTCGGAAGGAGAACAGGACCGTGGGATTGAAAACAGGGCGGCTGTTGAAAACTGCTTCGATCAATCACCAGGCTGCACTGAGAGTCTCCTGGAATCTTCCATTGCTTCTAGAATGTTCCAACTCACTCCGGCTGCCGTGCGCACCCGAGCGTATGGCGACATGTATCGTGGACGACCTAAGTACGTGTACGTCGTCCTCGTATAATTAAGTGCATGGGCGCCATGTATATCGCGGCTGCCGTGTACATCGATAGCTACTATTAGGTGCTAATTAACCAGCAACTGTACGTCTCTTGAGCAGTTGAGCAAGCTAATCTGCACGCTGCGCTAGCCCTTCCATATATACGCATACTCATGCATATATAGCAGCTGCCATGCACACACGTAAACAAAAATCTTTTGATCGAGACCTGAGCCGACCATCGAGTCTCCTGGAATCTTCCATTGCTTCTAGAATGTTCCAACTCACTCCGGCTGCCGTGCGCACCCGAGCGTATGGCGACATGTATCGTGGACGACCTAAGTACGTGTACGTCGTCCTCGTATAATTAAGTGCATGGGCGCCATGTATGTAACATCCCTGAATTTTGGATGTTTGAAAAATATGAATTTACGAAAACTTCTGATTGAATGTGTGAAACTCAAATTGAAACTAATAAGTGTGCTCTCTTTTCTTCCCTATAATTCCTAGAAGCAATTAAATACTATTTTATTTTGCTAAGGACAATTATATGCTAGTGTGAGATTATTCGAGTTTTGTTTGGATTTCCATTTGGATGTTTGTGTGTGATTTAAATTTGAGCTCGCACTCAAATTTAAATCAAATGCTTGCTGACTAAACTAACCAACCACTGACAAGACTGCCGATGACCCTGTTATCTTATCTAACCCCTAACAAGCCTGCTGATCAACCCGGTCTGCTAACTAACAGGTTTAGGCCCTAAGCCCCTAACCACCTCTAGCCTAGGCAGCAGCACGTGAAACCAACCTGCTAACCCTGACCTTGCTAATCAAACCTACCTGCCAACCATCTCTAGCTAGCTCGTTCTGCTAATCCTCTCCCTCTCTCACGTAAAGCCAAACCACCGCTCATGGATGCTGCACATCAGTCTAGCCCGGCCTTTTCCCTTTCTTTCACGAGAAGCCTAAGCCCCTTCTGTTTATCTTCTGCCGATGCCCTTGCTGCTGCCCTCGCTGCAGTTGTGCGTCACCGAAATGTGCAACAATTTAAATTTGCCTAAGGTCAAATTCTTCTCTCATCTGAATCCTAGCAAATAATATTTTATTTAAGGATAATATATTTAGAGTGGCATTTGGATTTTATTTGGATTTCATTTGGATTTGTTTGGAATTTATTTGAATTATAAGTATACTTTTGAATTTGAATTATAAATTCAAATTCAAAACCTATGGGCTAAATCTCAGTTTGGGCCGACGACTCCCGGCCCATTCTCTCTCTCTCTTTCTCTCCTTTCCCCCGCGCGGGCCGCTCTCTCTCTTCTTCTTCTTCTCCGCGCGCGGCCCATTTCCTCGCTTGGCCCACTCGTCCGTTCTTCTCGCGCGCCCGCTCGGCCCACTTGTCCGTTCGCTCACGCGTGCCGGCCCAGCAGCCCACTCGTCCGTTCTTCGCCGCGCCGCGCCGACAGGTGGGGCCCACCTGTCAGCCACCGAGCCCACGCTGACGTCATCAATCCCGGACCCCACGGCTGACGTCAGGCTGACGTCATGCTGACGTCAGCAGGGCCGCGTGGCGCGCTCTGGCGCTGGCACGTGTCGCGATCTGGTTTTTCCGGATTTAATCTTTTCGGGAATTCGTTTATCTTTTTCAGAAAATGATTTAAACTTAGAAAATTCATAACTAATTCAATTTAAGTCAGAAAATTATGAAACCAGTTTCTATAATTTTCTAAAAATATGAATAACAGTTTGGGAGGGTGACCTATACCCTTTCCATTGCTATATTCTTTCCCCTTAGAATTAGGCCACTTAAAGCTACTGATCCAGGGACTATCACAAGGGTACAGAGAGTCGGGTTTTCGTCATTGAAAACCCGGTTCGTTTCAATGTATATCGCGGCTGCCGTGTACATCGATAGCTACTATTAGGTGCTAATTAACCAGCAACTGTACGTCTCTTGAGCAGTTGAGCAAGCTAATCTGCACCCTGCACTAGCCCTTCCATATATACGCATACTCATGCATATATAGCAGCTGCCATGCACACACGTAAACAAAATTTTTTTGTTCTTTGCATTTTTCTTGTATATTTCTCCATGCACACACACTTATGTCTCAATGCAGAGGCATCTAATAGTTTATCAGCTAGTAATAAATTGCGAATTGTATACTTATGTTCTGAACAATGTTGGCTCTTTTAATAGCTAATAGCCTGCTACTACATTTGTTTGGTTATGAACAGAATAAACATGAATGCTGCCTATCTAGCTAGTCGTTTGGATGTCAATATAGTTGAAATATCCCATACGCAGAGCCAAACAAGGCATTCAGTGAGTTTCATGAGAATAAATTATTAATTAACACAACCATCAAATAAAAAAGTCATCATCTTCGCCTTGTACCACAGAAGCAACTGGTGCAACAACTCCATCATCAATGTACGTGTCATCTTCATCATCTTCATCGTCACAATCAAAGACCGCATCGTCTGGTTCATCAACTGCTTCGGTCTGCACCTGAGCAATAACAGAGACATCCCCCGTTGTCCCTTCCTTGTCAGATCTTGTCCAATTTGTAAAATCCTGGTGTACACCGACGGAATTAATGACTTCGATACCCACGTCAATTGAGTCCTCAAGTTCTAATTCAGGCATGGCGAACAAGTCCCTTGGTTTCAATGCAATAACACTGCTCCAACCAGGTTTATTTACTAGATTAACAAAAAACACCTGTTCTGCCTGTGTTGCCAGAATATAGGGTTCATTTGTATACCGGTATCGGGTAGTATCGATATCAATTATCCCAAATTGATCCTTACTGTATCCTCTGCCTCTGTTGCTAGTGGTAGCAGGCACATCATACCAGTCACACTGGAACAAAATAACTTCTTTTTGACCAGAGAATTCTAGTGAGATCATTCTTTTAATCACCCCATACCAGTTCATGTTGCCAGTAGTACCGTCCCCCTTGACAAGCACACCACTGTTTTGTGTTACGAGGCTTTTCTCGATGTCAATGGTTCGAAACAACCAATTATTGATATGGCATCTATGCAATGTACGAGCTCGGTCATCTGGTCCTTGAGCAAGTGCAAACATCTCTGAACTTACTTCCCCTTTCGCATGTAGAGCCCTGATCTTGGCCTCGAACCATCTTACAAATTGTTCCTCGTGTCTCCTTTTAAGGTTTCTTGTACCATATTTTTTAAGTTCTTCCATCTGCACACTGCAAAGAAATGTATATTATTGTTAGTGTAAAAATATAATTTTAAATAACAAAATATTGATGTTCAGGAGAGTAACTTACTCGATCCATTGGCTAGCTTCATTACAATTTGAAATTATGTAGTGCCGCATCTTCCGCATCTCATCTCCTTCAATGATGTCGACAGTCTGTCCTCTCCTCTTGTAATCCATGTCAGCAAATATGCTCAGACCAGATGGTGGCTCATTCAAAGCAATGCTTTCATGTCGATCAACACGATTCAGTTTGGTGTCCACGTCCAAGAATCTTGAGCAAAATGTAAGGCACTCCTCGAGTATGTATCCCTCGGCTATTGAACCTTCAGGGTACGCCTTGTTCCTCACATAACCCTTTGCGGTACGTAGGTACCGCTCCACTGGATACATCCATCTATAACACACAGGCCCACCAAGTTTAGCCTCTTCAGCTAAATGAACAGGCAAATGCATCATGATATCAAAAAATGAAGGTGGGAATAGCATCTCAAGTCGACAAACAGTCTCCCTAATTGAAATGCTAAGTTTGTCCAACTCTGCTTCGACCAGCTCCTTGGAACATAGTGCATCAAAGAAATTACTTAGCTGAATCAATGCAATGACAACTTGTTCTGGAAAAATCCTACGCACCACTAAGGGTAACAGTTTCTGTAGAATTAGATGGTAATCATGAGTTTTCAAGCCAGACACCTTACTTGATTTTAGGTCAACACATCTTCTTATATTAGAGGAAACCCCATCAGGCATCTTCACTCCATATAGAAATTCACATAACATTTCCTTATCCTTCTTATCTAACTTGTACAAGGCTGGTGGCAAGATATACTTATCATTCTTAATCACAGGATGCTGATCTGGGCGTATCTGTAGATGCTCCATGTCAAGCCGAGCCTTTTCGCCGTCCTTACATTTACCAGTCAATTCAAGCAGAGTGCCTAATATGCTCTCGCATATATTTTTCTCAATGTGCATGACGTCCAAATTATGCCTGATGCGCAAAGAAGACCAGTACGGGAGCTCAAAAAAAATGCTCTTCTTCCTCCAGTTGTGCCATCTTTGGTCTTCGTCACGCTTCCTTTTTTTTGATGCATTCTTCCCAAGTATCACTTGTTCAAAACTTTGAAACTGCTGAAGAACCTGTGCACCTGTCAGTGGTACTGGTGCCTCCCTGGTTTCGACCTCATTGTTGAAGCTGACCTTGTTCTTGCGCCATGGATGGTCTGAGGGCAAGAAACGTCGATGTCCCATGTAGCAGTGCTTCTTCCCATGTCTCAACCACAAATATTCAGTATCTTTGTGGCAGTATGGACATGCAAACTTTCCTTTCGTGCTCCATCCAGAAAGCATAGCATAAGCTGGGAAGTCATTAATTGTCCAAAGTAGAAGAGCATGTAATTTAAAATTCTTCCTTGTAGCAGCATCCCATGTTGGAACACCCTTTTCCCAAAGCTCCTTGAGCTCCAATATAAGGGGCCTCAAATATACATCAATATCCATTCCAGGAGATTTCGGACCAGGTATCAACATTGACAACAACCAGTTAGATTGTTTCTGACACAACCATGGAGGCAAGTTGTAAGGTATTAGCATAACAGGCCATATGGAGTATGTAACATTTTGCATCCCAAAGGGATTAAAGCCATCAGAAGCAAGACCCAGCCTAATATTACGACCTTCTTTGGCAAACAATTTATATTCTTCATCCACATGCTTCCATGCAGGTGAGTCAGCAGGGTGACGCATTTTGCTATCATTGACCAATTCTTTCTTATGCCATTGCATGTCCACTGATAACTGCTTGGACATATACATTCTTTGAAGACGAGGAATAAGAGGAAAGTAGCGTAAGATCTTCACTGGAAACCTCTTCTTTACACTAGCACCATCAGCAACCTCATTATTAGCAAGTCTCCACCTAGACTCCCCACAAACTGGACATGTCTCTAGCTTTGCATTCTCCTTAAAAAACAGCACACAATCATTCTTACATGCGTGTATTTTGATATAGTCCAAGCCTAAGTCTTGTACCACCCTTTTCACTTTATCCAAGGAGTCTGGGATACAATGGCCTTCAGGGAGAACCTTTGAGAACAGATTAAGTATGGCCTCCAATGCTAAGTTACTAATTCCGTACAAGCACTTTATCTGAAAAAGCTGCACAATAAAAGAGACCTTAGTTGCATCTTTGCATCCTGGATACAATTCCTTCTTAGCCTCCTCTAGGAGTTTCAAAAATATCTCTGCATCCTTATTTGGCTCTTCACCAGCATCTATGCTATCTCCATGTATATAGCCACTGATAATGTTTCTAATTAGAGTATTAGTGGCAGCAGGGTTATCACTTGCATCCTCATCATCGTCTTCTCCAAAATAAGGTGATGCGTCAGCTGTAGGTTGTGAATTGTCAACTGTATTGAGATCAGGACCGACACCATGATTCACACGACCCTCAGCTGATGATGAACAAGTTGGGCCTTCCAATTCATTATTGATAAAACAATCAGCAAACCCTCTTGTAACTAAATGAAGCTGAATCTGAAAAACATCTGAATGTCTTATCATGCATTGACATGTAGCACATGGGCACGCAACAGATCCACCAGCTCTTCGCGATGATGATGTGCCAAAGTTTTGAATAAAAGTCCTGAAATTCTCCTTCCACACCTCTGAATGTCGAGGCAGCCGCATCGAACTCCTATCTTCGTGTGACGCCATTTATCTGCATGCATGTTTGCAAAAAGAGATCATACCCTAAATCATGTTTCAGACCAAAAATTAAAATCATGCTAGCATGCAGCGGCGAATGTAGGATAAAAATTTAGGGGGGGCTCAATTTCAACTGTGAGGACAAGCATCCATAGACTATAGACATTGGTACATATGTTTTCTACTGTAGCAACAATATCCATCAAGTATACATATATGTAAGAAATCTATATAGAACATGTTCCATCTCTTATACCATATTTTGAAACGAAAAATACAAGACTTTGCAATCAACTGGGCCCAAATTAGTAATTGAAGACCTTTGCATTTTATGAATCAGCTGGGGCGAAAAAAAAACTATTCGTAGTTTAGTAGAATACTCTCACCACTGAAGCAATACGTCGAACAAACAAGGTACGTGAGGTCCCTCTGCACTTTCCAGCACCGCCGCCGCCGTGACTGCTTCCTATGGCTTGCAGCACGCTCGGGACCTCGGCTAACGCTGGTCGGCAGCTCGCCCTATCGCTCGCGGAACTGCTGCACGTCTGAGCAGGGCCGCCGCCCGCCCAATCGATGTAGGCCTGCAGCCGGCAGCGAAACAACACGCAATTGGCCTCCTCGGCGGACGACGATTCCAATTAAGCCCTAGGCATGGATGGATATGGAGTCCTTGGTGGCGGCAGTGGCGGTGTTAATCAGGTGGAGTCGAGGGGGCGGCGGCGTGATCTGTTTGACGGTGGAGTCCCGATCGACTTGACCTTGCCTTTTCTATTTTCCTTTTTCCTGTCTTATAGAATTACAAACCAAATCACATACTCCCTCCGTATCGGTTAAAAACGACGTTCTACGGACCACCGGCGATTGCGATTTAAACGACGTTTTGCGCCTGCCGTGCGTATTTTGGACTTGTCTACCCTTCCTTAATTACTCGGCGGCAGCGCTTCGTTAGACGAGTTGGCTTAATGCGCCGGTGCCCTTTTGATTCACGCTCCGCTTCTTTCCTCTTGCTAGCTTCTCTCCTTTCACCAAGACGTCCGTTTCGTTGCCTTGCTTCTTCCTCTCTCAGTTCGTTTCCTCTCAGCGCCGGCGCCGTTCTGCTAATCCCAGTGCCCGGATGCAAAAAAACAAGCAAACACGCCAGGGCGCAGATGCAAAAAAAACATGGCCAACAAACGTGCCGTGCATCAAGAACGCACGCCATGCAGCCCAAAGAAGGAAACGAACGCATCAAAGCAAAGGAAAAAAATAAAAAATGCGCCCAGGAAGAATTGATCTTCCAACCAAGAGCCTCGAGACACAGAGCGCTAACCAGTTGAACTGCAGGCAATTGCTTTCTTTTACACGCCAACGACCCTATTTAATAAGGGTATGAAGGGAAAACTCTACCCTAAATAATTGCTCCTTGGTATGCTAAATGCTGTCCTAAACGTTATTTTTTACCAATATGGAGGGAGTACATATCAACAAACCAATGTGGTCTGGTGGTAGAGATGTTACCTTCGTTTCCAAGAGACCAGAGTTCAAACTGTGCTTGAGGTATTATTTTTCCTTTTTTTCTCTCTCTCTACTTCTATTTAATCGATCTCTACTACACGTCTCATAGAGGACATTCAGCCGGGTTTTCAATTTCAAACCTCTGCCTATTTATATTCATGTCAATATCGAGTTGAATTCGAGTTCAACTCAGACCCGAGTTTTTACAAGAAGGACATTTGCAACACAAATCAAGGGTTGCGAAATTGCCTTTCAGAAGCAACCAACGCTAGTATGGTTGCCATAGCTCCTTTCTATTGCAACACACGAAGTGCTAACGCAACTCTTAATTGGTGTAGCAGTATTCCCAACCAATGGCAACAGAAATCCAAAAAATAGGTGCAACAGCCATTTATCTATTGCCACAACGCACCAAGCAATTTGCAACACAAAACAAGGGTTGCGAAATTGCCATTCAGAAGCAACCAACGCTAATATGGTTGCCATAACACCTTTCTATTGCAACACATGAAGTACTAATGCAGCTCATAATTGGTGTAGCATTATTCCCAACCAATGCCAACACAAATCCTAAAAATAGGTGCATTAGGGTCACCCTGTTGCAACACGCAACATAAATATTGCAACACAATTTATTTGTCGTAATAGCCATGCATATTACTACCAAATCACTATTTCGATGCCATAGTACCCCCCTATTGCACCCAAATGTGTGATGTTGCCTAAAGGTTTCGTGGTAATAGGGGAGAAATCTAGTAGTGGGAAAGGTTGGGAAATGCTTGTGCCTTTTATAGCAAGCAGAGTATCCGTGTGTGTTGGGTTTCCCCTGGCCAGGTAGCAAAATTCGGTTCGAACTGTCCGCTTCTCGCGGTTAATGAGACTGCTTGACCGCCCTGCTACATTGAGTAACAAGTGGAACTATGAGAATGATGAACTTGTTATATGAAATAAATTGTACTGCACCACTTGTATGATTAGACAGGATGCTAATCTAGAATGGTTAAATCTACTAGAATATGATGCTAAAACTTGAAAGCAAGGACCTACTCTTAGTTGCTTTTTGGCAAACAAACCCACCAGCCAAAAGCCTCTCATGGTCTAGATGTCGGTGATGTAGTTTTCACCCGACGGGCAAGCCTTGCTGAGTATTAGTATACTCAGCCTTGCTTGTGGCATTAATTTACAGGTACACCGTTGGATGTCGATGCTTTGTCTTGGCCTTCCCAGGTTCCACCTGGCTGGCACATCGAATGGGTTCCGTCCTCTGCCGAGGATCAGGAGGAGTAGCACCGTGGCAGGCTTCAGCATGGTGTTATTTGTGTCGTCGTTAGTTTATTTACTTCCGCTGCAAAGAAACTTTTATTTCCGCTGCAAGGCTTTGTACTCTGAATTAAATTTGAACTTGGTTGTAATAACTTGTGATACCTATTGTGTATGTTAATTTGTGGAATGTTGTAATCTCTGGAACTCACCTTCGTGTGGGCGTGCTGTTGTTTCGATCGAGAAAAGAACGTGGTTAATCGGGTTTAATCCGACGGCGCTCCAGCTTATTCCGGATTAAGTGCCTGACTACTCGGTTAGTGGTCCCGGGTACTTAACTTGGAATAATTTCGGAGTGGTCCGCCACAGCTGGCATCAGAGCCGAAACAGCGCACCGGAGAGAGCAACAGACCTTTAATAAACAATTTTTGAATAAAATTTGCCAACTCGTGCTTCCGACGCGTTTTGCGAAGGAAGGTTATCTTAGGACCGCTAAGGATGTTACCTAGAACGTGAAGCCTATGTGGGATAAGGGATCACGATATGATAGGTGGCAAATAGTATATTATACTGACCTCCAGCACATTTCATTCTGTCATTTACTTTACGCAATGGTGGGCGCAAGGTACGGCGATTGCTGTAACGTACCACGGCACTATATGAAAATATAGTGGCGGCACATAGTCAATACGCTGTGATGGCGTATGAAACTAGAATAGGATGGTGGGCGCAAGGTACGGCGATTGCTGTAGCGTACCACGGCATCATATGCAAATATGATGGCGGCACAAAGTCAATACGCTATTTCAATAGCGTATGAAACTGTCAATATGTTGCTTTGGTGACATATGAACATTGCCCGTTCAATGTTAAACGTTCGGGTGCCACCTCTATAGTGGGTGGTAATGAATGGAGACGCTTTCGTGAGTGCTGGCACGAAAGGTTGATTATACATGCTCTGGAATGGAATTTTCTGCAGGTACACTAACCACGATTCCGTAAGATGAACGGTTAGAAAAGTTCGGCTAGTTAATATAGGGAGAGACGGATATTGCCTAGCCACCGGCACTAACTTCGTAAGCCAAAAGTTATTGGCATGTGTGTTGGCGAGAACGAATAGGCCGCTCATGCATTGCATCTCGCTGAAGTAATATCGACTTTTAACACATGACCAAATTGAACCGCCGTCAAAGAAATTGAAATCACAACCCAAAAATCCTGCTGAGAACAATCTGTTTGCACCCTTAATTCGAAACTGAAAACGTTGTCAAACGAAAAAGTGTTCAACACGAAAGTTGTCATAAATATTATGAAGTAAATGCTGGAGAAATTTCAACGAAAATGGTTCAGTAAAATTGGAGTTATGCTAAAAATGGTAACCCCCTGTCTGCTGGAAATTTCTGGGGACAGTGAGATAAAAATTTAATTTTTACACCATCTTAACAACAGTTTCTGCTCAAACCTCCAACATGAAACTTGTTAGGAATTACTTAAACAATGTTCAGGCCAAATTTGGGAATTTTTGAGCTTGTAGATTTCTAGTTTTGTAATTTTTACCACCCTGCACAGAATCTGTTCTTATTCTTTGGCGCTACCCGGTGCTCACCCTTGCCCTTTTTTCCTTTTGGTTCAGATGGACGCCCTCGCTGACCTGGATAGCTACCCCAACGATGTGTCTTTCTCTGATTGCTTGGGATGGGAAGGCTTCCCTAGCATCTTGTGGTCGGTTCTACAGGCACTTGGCTACCCTACACCGCCACAATATGAGAGAATCCTCATCCGAGACCGTGGTGTGACTCGTTCCCGTGTGCGTTTGGTGGTACACCGTCACCCGCCGTGTCCTAGTTCCCCCACCTGGACGGTGGAAGTTCATGGACACCACATGGAGACGACTTGTGAGCTAGCTGCCTTGAATGGCATCAGTTCTTTTTGTGCTCAGAACCAGAGCTTGGTAGAGCACCAGTTGCTTGGGCTGTTTCCACCAACTCAGCCGGATGATCCCCACTGGATGAGGCGCTACCTTAGCTCTCCTTTGAGGATGGCGGAGAATCCCGTCGCTGCAGCCGCTTTGATGATGAGGTGGATACGGGCGTATCACCGTTTGCAGGCACTTCTTGGACGGTCGCAGAGCGAGATGCTCAACATTGCTATGGACATGTCCGCTCGCGCCCGTGACATAGGGGTTGAGAGGACCTCTTTGTCCATTGAGGTGACCACTAGAGATGCCATGATTGCTGACTTGGAGAGGCAATTGAATGACCTCCAGATTGCACACAACAACACCCAGAATGAGTTAGCACAAACTAGAGATGAGCTTGAGGAGGTACATGGTACCTTGGAGCATGCAAATGCTATGCTTGCCGCCCATGACGCTCAACACCTTCTTGAGCAAGAAGGAGGGAATGGTGAAGGAGAGGCCCCCGATTCCGACATGGACACCGAGGATGACACGCCGTCGCTTCCAGCTCCACCTTCACCTATGGGCAGCGAGGCTACCGCTAACAACCTGGATGAATTTTAGAGTGGTAGTAGCAAGTACTCCTCCGCTAGGCCTAAGTTTTGGCTTCGTCTTGTAATAGGCTAGATGGAGTTGAGCTCCCCCTCTTTACCTTTTGGTGGCAATGTAAATTAATGGTGTGGTTGTGGTGTAAAACTTGATGAAGTGTAATAGCTGTGTTGAAAACATTCTGCAGCTGACCTTGTTTTAATTATTGATGGGTTTTCCATTCATTTCTGGGCTGTGATGTGAACTACAAAGTTGTTTGGAATTTGTCAAACAAAATGATCACCAAATTGCAACCCCATTGGTTAAGCGAAATAAAAATGGCAACCAAAACACTATAGCTCGGCCTGCTGAAAAACAGCAAATGCAGAGAGCTAAAGATTGAATTTTTCGGCTTAGTTCCAGTCCGAATTTGATTCTGAGCCCAACATGAAAGTTGTAGAGCATGAAATTTTCGAGCTACTGACCGAATTGGAGCATTTGACTTGTTTCCTGTTGGGAGATATGATTTTTCTTCCGAACTGCGTGCTGACTTGCCATTCTGCGCAGTACACTTTAATATATTGTCACGTTCTATCTTGTCATTCATTATGCAAGCTTATGAAATGTGGCTAATACAAGTACCTGCTGCAGATGGCAATCACCCGCAGCGGTCACGACGCTAGTGGCTCCAACGCTAACCAGCAGGGGCCAGAGGGGCAGCAACAGCCACCGCCACCTCCTCCTCCGCAGCAACCTCCGACGTGGCAGCAGCTATATGCCACGCAAACGGAGATTCTCCGGAACCTGCAGCATCAGCAGCAGATGATGCAGCAGCAGATGCTTCAGCAGGGAGGTCAACGGGCCCCTCAGCCTCAGGTGGCCAGATACGAAGATTTTCTGGCAACGCACCCGCCGATTTTCTCTCGAGCTGATGAGCCCCTGGAGGCCGACACCTGGATTCGAGCCATCGAGTCCAAATTCACCATCCTGGCGACACCTTGTGCCTCTAACCGCAAGGTCGTGTTCGCGGCACAGCAACTCCGCGGCCCAGCTCTCCTTTGGTGGGAGAACTACCTGGCCCTGCAGCAGGAGGGTCATGTAGTTGAGTGGGATGAGTTCAAGGCTGCATTCAAGGCTCATCACATTCCGGCCTGTCTGGTAGAAAGGAAGCTGAATGAGTTTTTGGCGCTGACCCAGGGTACCCGTACAGTGCTTCAGTACGCCCAGGCCTTCAATGGTCTGTGCCCTTATGCGGGTCATCACGCCGACTCCGATGAGAAGAAGCTAGAGAGGTTCCGACGTGGCCTTAACACCAAGTTAAAGGCACAATTGGCCACCACCCGTGCTGCCTCGTACGGCGATCTTGTGAACCTTGCCATCACCCAGGAAGACGCCAATATGGTGCACAAGGCGGAGAAGAAGAGGAAGACTCCCGCTGGACCGTCGAGCGCGCAGCCACAGAGGTTCCGCTTGGTTCCCCCGGCTGCACCGCAGGGACAGTCCAGGGCACCTCAGGGAGGTGGATGGGTTGCTAGGCTGCCACAGCCTAACGCGCCTCGTTTCCCTCCACCGCCGCAGCAGCAGCAAGCACCAAGGCAAAATGCACAGCAGCCAGCTCGCCCTGGAGCCGGCTATCAGTGCTTCAAGTGTGGAAGTAAAGATCATTTTATCAAGGATTGTCCGCAGAACAAGCAGCAAAACCAACGCCCGGGAACTCAGCAAGGCAAGGGCAAGCAGCAGCAGCGTGTGCAAGTTCGGCAAGGACGGCTCAACTACACCACCTTGGCCGACCTACCCGAGGGAGCCCCAGACATGACTGGTACCTTCCCTATCTGCACTCAACTTGCTGTGATATTGTTTGATTCCGGGGCAACACATAGTTTTATAAGCACAAGGTTTCATGTGAAATGCGGATTAAAATCGTACCATACCAAATTATCATACGTGATATCAACTGCGGGAGGTAAAATTGCATCCAACCAAGTCACCCACAAGGTTCCAATCAGGCTGGGAAGTAAAACATTTCCTACTGATTTGATTCTGCTTGGAATGGAAGGAATTGACATTGTGTTAGGAGCCAATTGGATGACTCAACATAAGGTTGTCCTAGATGTTGCGGAACGAGTTGTTGAGATAAACTCGCCTACGCAGGGCCCGAGTGTGCTATATCTGCCACAACGGACTCGCGTCGATGCGTGTGCTTATGAAATGGTAGAAACCCAACTAAAGGACATTCCGGTGGTATGTGAGTATGCCGATGTATTTCCGGATGACTTACCTGGGATGCCGCCGGATAGGGACATTGAATTTGTGATTGAACTTCAACCTGGCACAGCACCTATATCAAAGAGACCATATAGAATGCCGCCCAATGAATTGGCTGAATTAAAAATTCAACTCCAAGAATTGCTAGATAAGGGTTTCATTCGTCCAAGTGTATCACCTTGGGGATGTCCCGCTATCTTTGTGAAGAAGAAGGACCATTCCTTGAGGTTGTGTATTGATTACCGGCCTCTCAATGCGGTAACTATTAAGAACAAGTATCCGCTTCCCCGTATTGACATCTTGTTTGACCAACTAGCTGGCGCCAGAGTGTTCTCCAAGATTGACCTTCGCTCTGGCTATCACCAAATCAAAATCAGGCCTTGTGACATTCCAAAGACTGCCTTTTCCACACGTTATGGACTTTATGAGTTCTTGGTTATGTCTTTTGGACTCACCAATGCCCCGGCCTACTTCATGTACCTCATGAATTCGGTCTTCATGTCAGAGCTAGACAAGTTTGTGGTGGTTTTCATTGACGACATTCTTATATATTCTAAGAATGAGGAAGAGCATGCCGAGCACCTTCGCATTGTTATTCAAAGATTGAGAGATCACCAGCTCTACGCCAAGTTCTCCAAGTGTGAATTCTGGTTAGAGAGCGTGAAGTTCTTAGGCCACACGGTTTCCAAGGATGGTATATCCGTGGATCCAACCAAAGTGCAAGAGGTGTTGGATTGGCAACCACCTACTTCTGTCCACGAGATTCGGAGTTTTCTGGGTTTAGCCGGTTATTACCGCCGTTTTATTCCGGACTTCTCTCGGATTGCGAAGCCCATGACCGAACTCTTAAAGAAGGGAGTCAAATTCGAGTGGAATGACAAATGTGATGAAGCTTTCCACACCTTGCGAAGACATTTGACTTCAACCCCAGTTTTGGCTCAGCCCGATTGCACCAAGCCCTATGATGTCTATTGCGATGCATCAGGCACCGGCCTTGGCTGTGTTCTCATGCAAGAGAACCGAGTCATTGCTTATGCTTCTCGAGCACTTCGGCCTCATGAGCAAAACTACCCCACGCATGATCTTGAGTTAGCAGCGGTTATTCATGCTCTCAAGATGTGGAGACACTATTTGATGGGTGTTCCCTGCAACATATACACAGACCACAAGAGCCTCAAATATGTTTTCACTCAGGCACATTTGAATATGAGACAGCGAAGATGGTTGGAGTTAGCAAAGGACTATGACCTTAGTGTGCATTATCACCCCGGGAAGGCTAATGTAGTTGCGGATGCACTAAGCCGCAAGGCTCGTTGTCATTGTCTTTCCGTGGAGTCCTACGCTGACACCCTGTGTCATGAAATGGCAAAGCTCAATTTGGAGATTGTTCCACACGGGTACTTCAGTCATATTGCAGTGGAACCAACCTTGCACGATCAGATTGTTGTAGCCCAATTAAATGGCGCGAGCATTAAAATCCTTAAAAGGAAATTGTCCAAGGAGAAGGTGAAAGAGAAGTACAAGTGTTTCCGGCTAGATGGGCAGGGAGTAATGTGGTTTGGGCATCGCCTCGTGGTGCCTAAAAACACGGAACTCCGGAGGAAGATTATGGATGAGGCACATCTCTCTAAATTTTCTATGCATCCCGGCAGCACCAAAATGTACCAAGATTTGAAACAAAACTTTTGGTGGACTCGGATGAAGCGAGAAATTGCCACATATGTGTCGGAATGTGACACCTGCCAGCGGGTTAAGGCCAGCCATTTGAAGGTAGCAGGCACGCTTCAACCTCTACCTATTCCCTCATGGAAGTGGGAAGACATAAACATGGACTTTATTGTTGGACTTCCCAGAACCCCTCAGGGGCATGACTCCATTTGAGTAATTGTGGACCGCCTTACCAAGGCCGCACATTTTATTCCGGTCAATACCTTTTATAACGCTAAGAAGTACGCGGAGATTTATTTGGAGCGGATCGTTTGTCTACATGGGGTACCCAAGACGATAATTTCAGATCGTGGTGCTCCGTTCGTAGCACGCTTTTGGGAACAATTGCAATTATCCCTAGGCACCAAACTGATCCGTAGTTCAGCATATCACCCACAAACCGATGGGCAGACGGAAAGGGTAAATCAAATACTTGAGGATATGCTTCGAGCTTGTGTTATTCATTATGGGAAGAATTGGGAGAAGTGTCTATCCCTGGCCGAATTCTCCTATAACAACAGCTACCAAGCAAGTCTTAAAATGGCACCTTTCGAAGCCTTGTATGGTAGAAGATGTCGGACCCCGTTGTGTTGGTCCCAGGCAGGCGAGAGGTATGCTTATGGCCCTGACCTTGTAAAGGAAGCAGAGGAAAAGGTTAGAATCATTCGTGAAAATTTGAGAACTGCCCAGTCAAGGCAGAAGAGTTACTTTGATCAACGGCGAAAACCACTTCAGTTTGAAGTTGGTGATCACGTGTATCTCAAAGTCTCCCCGACCAAAGGTGTGCAAAGATTCGGACTAAAAGGAAAGCTTGCACCTCGTTATATCGGCCCGTATGAAATTACTCAGCAATATGGGCCGGTAGCCTATCAAGTGAAGCTTCCCGAAAAACTTTCAGCTGTACACAATGTATTCCATGTTTCTCAACTCAAGAGGTGTCTTCGTGTTCCGACCGAAGTTGTTGAACAGGAGGAACTCTCGGTTGAACCGGATCTCTCTTATGATGAGCATCCCGTTAAGATCCTCGACGAGAAAGAGCGACAAACACGAAGGAAGGGAGTTAAAATGTACAAAGTTCAGTGGAGTCATCACTCCGAAGATGAAGCCACGTGGAAAACCGAGGACTATCTTAGGAAGAATTTCCCCGACATACTTTCATAAGCCGAGGTATTTCTTTTCCCCTCTCTATCTCTAGGTTTAATCGAATCTCGGGACGAGATTCCTTTTAAGGGGGGTAGGCTGTGACATCTTTGATGTCAAAAGAATTAAAAAGTGCAATTAAAATCAATGCAACAGGGAATTGGGTTGAAATTCAAAAATTCGTCAAAAATTCAATTATAATTCAAAAACAAGGGTTGTTTGGCACCCAACTGAAATCTAAAAATCTCGGACCAAAAGAGTAGTTGTCATCACCAACAGCCCTTCGCGACAACCTCGCCACGGCGTTCGTTCTGCTCGATGACCCTCGAGCGGGGATGTCCGTCACGATCGAGCTTAGCCCGGATGTCCGTCACGATCGAGCTTAGCCGTTTATCCGTCCCGATCGAGCTATGTCCGTGACGATCGAGCCTAGCCAGTAGTTTCCGTCACGATTCGAGGCCGCACGATAGGACCCTCGAGGCCCCGACGTTCCGGCACGCTCGAGGCTCCGCAGCCAAGCTCGAGGACTCACCCTCGAGCGACGTTCCGGCACGCTCGAGGCTCCGCAGCCAAGCTCGAGGGGGCACTTACCCTCGAGCGACGTTCAGTCACGCTCGAGGCTCCGCAGCCAAGCTCGAGGGGGCACTTACCCTCGAGCGACGTTCCGTCACGCTCGAGGCTCCACAGCCAAGCTCGAGGACTTACCCTCGAGCGACGTTCCGTCACGCTCGAGGCTTCGCAGCCAAGCTCGAGGGGGGCACTCACCCTCGAGTGGCGTTTCCGACCATTCGAGGCTCGGCAAGCTCGAGCTCGCGGTTCAAGCTCGAAGCGCCGTAGCGCCTGGTCGAAGTGCCTGGTCCAAGCTCGAAAGTTGTGTCCCACACCTCAGACCCCAACTTTGAATTTTACCCGTTTCGAAGTTCAGTTCGAATTTTTGGAGAAAATTCGAATTTGAAATCGGAGCTCCACGGGCATGCTACAGTGCCCCTGGCGCGCGCTGCGCTGGCCGGAGCTCGGCCGCCACGTGGCCGGCGAGCGGCGCAGGCGGCGCTGAGCTGGCCAAGCCGCGGCGGACGCTGGCGCTTGTCGCCTAGCTCTTGTCCGGCCACTCCCGAGCCATCACTTCGCCGCTGTCGCGTCGCCTCGCCTCGCGCCGCGGAGCGCCATCATACGGTCGCGCGCCGCCGTGGCCGCACGCGCGCTCGCGCCGCGCCGAGCGCACTGCAGGCGGTAGAATCTGTTCGCGTCGCGCCAAAGCCTCTGCTGAGGATCTCCACTTCATCACGCGATGATCTTTGACGCCCAACCGCGCGTGTGCGCTCTGTTCGAGCTCGCCGCGCCATCTATGGCGACCGCGACAGCCACCCACGTGCTCGCACGCTCCCGAGGCCGCACTGTGCCACTCTCACGTGCCCAAGCACTCCACCGCACACTCCCACCCCTCCTCTCACTCGCTCACTTGGCCATTTCCACTTCCCCGCGCTCGGTCGGTCTTCTTCTTCCTCGCGCCGCGCGAACCGAGCCGAGCTTCTCCGAGAAATTCACCCTCCACACTCCACCATTCCCAAATTCGTCGCGCACGAAGCTAGACCTCTACCCTAGCTCCATTTCCCCCACTTTCCCCAAGCTATTGTCCCTTCTCCGGCGAGAATTCGTGATTTCCCCCAAATCGCGATTTTCGGCCACCGGAGCACCCGCACGTCGAGCCCCTACTCCGAGCCGTCCCCGAGGTCAACCGAGCACGCCATTGGCTTCCTCGAGCTCCACTGGTGCTCTAGGACCCCTCGAACCTCGGCGAACGACCCCGAGCTCACCGGCGTAGAAGCCGCGGCGGCCGCGCCGCCACCACCTCGTCGCCGGCGCAACTCCGACCACCCCCGGCCTCCAAACCGTCCCCAAACGACTCGTGGTGAGCCCAGGAAGCTTTTCCCCCACTTCCCCGAGCCTAGTTCGCCGCCGTTTGGCCGGCGCAACTCCGGCGAGAGCCGAGGGCCTTTCTTCATCGTCTTCATTTGTCTAGGGGTCTCTGTGCAAAAGTCCAGGGACTCGTTCGCGAAGTTTTGAAAGTTCTAGGGTTCCCTGCGAAAATAGATTCCTAAAACTAGATTTGTTTTTCCCGAATCTTGTAAAATCCATTAAAAATCGTACAAAAATCAGAAAAATGCACAAAAATACTCTCTGGATTCGTGAGAGTCTAAACTACAATCCCTATTAGACATGTTTATAATTTTGATGAACTGTTTTTGAGCTAAAATTCAAACTATGAAAATGGAAAGTAGTGCACCATTTCAAATCCAGAGCTCCGCTAGGGTTGAGCTTTGGATATGTTGTGTGTAGTGACTTTGGACAGCTTGTGTCCAAAGGGGACCTAAAAATATGAACTGCAGCTCCAGTTATAAATTAAAATGTGTTTTCTGTCTTTTTGCAGTGCAGAAATCTTTAAAAATAATCTGTGCAGTGAAAAATCACCATTTTGCTCCAGAGGACTAAAAACTTGTTAGCACACCTGTGAAAAAGGAAAAACTTAATTTTTGCTCTGTTTAGGCTAGCAAATAAATAAATATGTGTTTTTGGATAGGAATTTATTGAGGACTACCCAAGGGTTATTTTGAGCCACCACTTGGCCAGAGCCCTCCTTGTACTTATGACTAGCTTTGGTAGGAAGATTTCCTGAATTGGATGTATTTCCAATTTTATATGAATTTATTTCATTTCTGCAGGAAGCAGATTGAATTAATTTTAATAAATTATGTGTAGCTCAGATTTAGCTAAATTTTGGAGTGAGCTTAACTCTTATACTCCAGTAGCTGTCATAAAGTTTATAGATAAAAATGATGAGCAGAAAAGGAGAAACAAAAATGCGAAGTAATCTAGATGGAAATCGATTTATATAAAAGAATAAACCTTTTTGTAGTTAGTTAGAATAAAATAAATGGAATCTGAAATTCCAGAACAGCCACCCTAAGTTATGCATCTCATGTAGAAGGCGCCATCCTGGACGGCAACTACCACCTCATTCCCGCAGACGTGGAAGAAGTCCCGGAGGAAGGTGCCGGTGCAGGATCGACCAACCCGGAGGCTAACCCCGAGTCCGAGCAAGAAGGCAAGCCCCGGAGCATAACCTAACTTTACCAAATTATGCACTTTGAATTCTCTATGTTTGTGCATTTACGTTCAAGGAGTTGATTGAATACCTTAGCTGCACATTTCCTAGTACCTATGACTTGCAATACTAGCATGAAAGGATCGATAGGGCATTGCTTTAGGTCCGTTACAAGTCGAGTGATTTCCTGTCACTCGCGAGACATAGGAATTGCTTGTCTTTTCTTATGTTGGAATCATAAGGATTGACGGGCGGGATGATAGATGTAGATCTCCCGTCCGTGTATGATAATTGATTAAGGTCGAAATGTGTGGTTGAGTGTGTCAAGTTTTTGAACGTACCACATGCATGCCGATGTATGGGGATCGGTAAGCCCGGTACCAGATTGAAGCAGCTAGGGCCGATAGCCATCTCTCCTTGGAAACTTTGTTTCCCCTGCCGTACACTTGTGGATATATGCGTGAGACTGTGAGTGAAGCAGTAAACCTTTATCCTAAGGAAATGGACCCGGTTCCGAATTGTGGATCGATGGGAAAGGTTGGGAAATGCTTGTGCCTTTTATAGCAAGCAGAGTATCCGTGTGTGTTGGGTTTCCCCTGGCCAGGTAGCAAAATTCGGTTCGAACTGTCCGCTTCTCGCGGTTAATGAGACTGCTTGACCGCCCTGCTACATTGAGTAACAAGTGGAACTATGAGAATGATGAACTTGTTGTATGAAATAAATTGTACTGCACCACTTGTATGATTAGACAGGATGCTAATCTAGAATGGTTAAATCTACTAGAATATGATGCTAAAACTTGAAAGCAAGGACCTACTCTTAGTTGCTTTTTGGCAAACAAACCCACCAGCCAAAAGCCTCTCATGGTCTAGATGTCGGTGATGTAGTTTTCACCCGACGGGTAAGCCTTGCTGAGTATTAGTATACTCAGCCTTGCTTGTGGCATTAATTTACAGGTACACCGTTGGATGTCGATGCTTTGTCTTGGCCTTCCCAGGTTCCACCTGGCTGGCACATCGAATGGGTTCCGTCCTCTGCCGAGGATCAGGAGGAGTAGCACCGTGGCAGGCTTCAGCATGGTGTTATTTGTGTCGTCATTAGTTTATTTACTTCCGCTGCAAAGAAACTTTTATTTCCGCTGCAAGGCTTTGTACTCTGAATTAAATTTGAACTTGGTTGTAATAACTTGTGATACCTATTGTGTATGTTAATTTGTGGAATGTTGTAATCTCTGGAACTCACCTTCGTGTGGGCGTGCTGTTGTTTCGATCGAGAAAAGAACGTGGTTAATCGGGTTTAATCCGACGGCGCTCCAGCTTATTCCGGATTAAGTGCCTGACTACTCGGTTAGTGGTCCCGGGGTACTTAACTTGGAATAATTTCGGAGTGGTCCGCCACAGAAAGAACCCGAGGCTTTGCCTCAAGCACTGCCACTGCAATTTGCTGCTGTTACTGCCCCTGTCACACTGTCACAGACTCTATCTCAACAACCACACCTGCTCGCAAAAAGAAAATATATATTGGGTATAACTAATTAGAAAGAGATCCTAGGAAGCATGAATTAGATAAGAGCTTAGAAACACGACTATCCTAAGATAAGATTGAAATGTAGCTCTCATTAATCCGGATAAATTATATGAGTTATAATCATCTAGAGATAATGAGAGCAAAATATTTCATTAGCTCGAATTGTGTCATAAGGCAAGAATATGAATTAAGTTCTACTCATGACCACAAGGAGCATAGGCAAGGTGCATAGGTCAAGATTTTAGTTTGAATTTCAAGAAATTGACCAAAAATTTCAAGTTTTAATTCATTAACACCTCTCTCTAGGGTTAGAGATTCAAAAGAGAGAGAGAGAGAGGGAGAAGGGGATTCGATTTGCACCTTGCACAGAGATGAGAAGAGGTTGAGAACCACGACCTCGAGGGCAATCTTCCCGGCAGCGCTAATGGCGACGCGACGGCGGACGGCAGCGTTGGGCGGCGGCGGCACTAGGGTTAGGTCGTGGGAACACGTGGAGCGGCATGGGCGAGCGTGGGGGAGCGGTAGCGCTTGGTGGGGATGCAGAGCGTTGCAGGCGCGCACTAGAGCTCGCGGCGGCGCGTGCGGCGGCGAAGGTAGCAGGCGGCGGCGCTGGCGGCGGAGAGAGCAGCGCGGGCGTGGGCTGGTGGGAGGAGGAAGACGACTGACGAGTGGGACCCCCCGAGCAGCGGCAGCTAGGGTTAGAAGGAGACGGACGATCGAGATCGATTGGATTTGAATCAACGGCCTAGATCGCGACGATTTGATGAAGCGTCGACTAATTCGATGCTAGTAGTAGCTGGCGTCAAAATAGTCGACGGTCACCAGAACCGAGTGCACAGGAAAGGGATAGTCATCGATTGGTTCGACGCTAGAAGGAGATAGCCATCGAATTAGTCGATGGCGATGAATGATTCGACGCTGTGAAGAACGAAAGCGTCGACGCTCCTGCGACAAGAATTTTTCAAGGAATTTTTCGCGGAATTTTCTTGTCTCAAGTCCATGGATCCAAAGAGAGGCAAAGAAATATGATTCTTGGACAGAGACAAGCGAACCTCTCTCAAACACTCATGTTTCAAGATAGTCTCATATATGGCCAAGTGGCTTAACATAGTTTTTGAAATTGAAAACCAAGGCCAAAGCACCGGAGGGCCCCAACACCTAGAGAGAGCACAAGGGATGATGAAAGCAATCCATGCTCCCGCTAAATGTATGCCACAACCAAATGCCAACAAAACGACTAAACGAACACAATGCAAGATGCATGCAAGTGCATAGACAAGAATTTAGAACTGGAATTTAAATCTATCTTGCCAAGTTTGAACCCTTTGCAAGCTTACTCATGGCTTTCACCACTATCTTCCAAAGGTTAGACAAGCTCCTAATGCATATGAGATATACTACACATGATATGCAAAGACAAGTCTAGCAACTAATTTTTTGTTTTTCAAGCATATTTATATACAAACAACATTGAGCACTCTAGGTGAAATTGGAGAAATCAACCACATTAAGCTCATTCCGCAAGTTGCAAAACCTATTTTCATCCAAAGGCTTTGTGAAGATATCCGCCAACTGATCATCCGTCCTTACACCATGCAAAGATATATCATCCTTAGCTATATGATCTCTAATAAAGTGGTGACAGATGTCTATGTGCTTGGTACGTGAGTGTTGGATGGGGTTATTGGCAAGCTTTACCGCACTCTCATTGTCACAAAGCAAGGGTACACTCCTAAGAACTAGGCCATAGTCCAGGAGTGTTTGAGTCATGTAAAGAATTTGTGCACAACAAGAGCCGACGGCAATGTACTCGGCCTCGATGATTGAAAGAGCCACGCTATTTTGCTTTTTGGAGGACCAAGAGACTAGCGACCTACCAAGCAATTGGCACCCGCCGGAAGTGCTTTTCCTATCCACTTTGCAACCCGCATAATCCGCATCGGAATAGCCAACGAGTTCAAAGTGTGCTTCTTTGGGATACCAAAGGCCAATGCTTGATGAATATTTGAGATACCTAAAGATCCTTTTCACGGCCTTAATGTGTGCTTCTTTGGGATTTGCTTGAAAGCGAGCACACATACATACACTAAAAATGATGTCGGGCCTAGATGCGGTAAGGTAAAGTAGACTACCAATCATAGACCGAGATGCCCATTAGTTGCCATGGGGGTCTTGATGAACTTGCAATCTTCCATCTTGAAGCGCTTGAGAAGGTCCTTGGTATATTTCTCTTGACATATAAAGGTGCCTTCTTCAAGTTGCATGATTTGAAATCCAAGGAAGAAAGTAAGTTCACCAATCATTGACATCTCAAATTCTCTTGACATCATTTCACCAAATTTCTTGCATATCTCTTCATTTGTTGAGCCAATTATAATGTCATCCACATAGACTTGGCAAACAAAGAGCTCGCCATTCTCCTTCTTGGTGAAGTGTGTAGTATCAACCTTCCCAATCTTGTATCCCTTGGCATTGAGAAAATCCCGGAGACGCTCATACCAAGCCCTTAGAGCTTGTTTGAGTCCATAGAGTGCCTTGGATAGCTTGAACACATGATTGGGGTTGTATGGATCTTCAAAGCCCGGTGGTTGTTCCACATATACCTCTTCATTGATGTACCCATTGAGGAATGCACTCTTGACGTCCATTTGGTAGAGCTTCATATCATGACAAGAGGCATAAGCTAGGAGAATGCGGATTGCCTCTAATCTAGCCATTGGAGCAAAAGTCTCTCCAAAGTCAAGTCCTTCAATTTGAGAGAACCCCTTTGCAACCAACCTTGCCTTGTTCCTCACAACATTCCCTTGGTCATCTTGCTTGTTTCTAAACACCCACTTAGTACCAATCACTCTAGCATTACTTGGCCTCTCCACCAAAGTCCATACATCATTCCGGGTGAAGTTGTTGAGTTCTTCATGCATTGCATTCACCCAATTTGGATCAACCAAGGCTTCTTCAACTTTGGATGGCTCCTTCTTTGAGACAAAGGAGTAGCACTCATGAAACATTGCTTATTGATTCTTTGATCTTGTCATGATTCCTTTGGTGGGGCTTCCAATGATGAGATTCTTGGGATGAGCTTGAATTCTTGGATTGTGTCTTCTAGGTGGATGTTCTTGAGGAGCCCTTGGAGCATCAACATTTTGAGCTTGAGCCTCTACCTCTTCTTGTGGAATATGAACATCTTCATGAGGAAGTGGTGTGTCATCTTCATTATTCTTGCTTTCATCCACATCCACTTGAGGCATCATGGAGGAAAAAGATGGTTGATTGATCTCTTGCACTTCATCATCATCTTCCTTTGGCTTGATGACTCCAACTTGCATGTTCTTCATCGCCTCCCTCAAGGGTTCACCACCTACATCATCAAAATTTTCAATTGCTCCTTGGGAGCCATTAGATTCATCAAACTCCACGTCATATGTTTCTTTAACTAAGCCGGTGGCCAAGTTGAATACTCTATATGCCTTGGACTTCAATGAGTAACCAAGAAGAAAACCAATATCACAACGTTTTTGAAACTTCCCTAGATGTTGCCGCTTCTTGTAGATGTAGCATTTGCAACCGAACACCCGGAAGTAAGAGATATTTGGCTTTGTCCCAACAAGCAACTCATATGGCGTCTTCTTCAAGAGGCGGTGAGGAAAGAGCCTATTTGATGCATAGCATGCGGTGTTGATTGCCTCGGCCCAAAACTTCTCATGTGTATCATATTCATCCAACATAGTCCTAGCCAAGGTGATCAAGGTTCTATTCTTCCTCTCCACTACTCCATTTTGTTGAGGTGTGTAAGTTGCGGAGAACTCATGCTTGATTCCAACTTCATCACAATATGCTTCAATATTGGAGTTGGCAAATTCGGTACCATTGTCACTTCTAATCTTCACCAAAGTTACATGATATTCATTTTGAGCTTTCTTGGCAAACTTCTTAAATACTTTTGCAACCCCGAACTTATCGTGAAGAAACAACACCCAAGTGTATCTAGAGATATTTGCTACTTGTTTGCCGGCTTGACATGCACTACACAATTTGTCCTTCTCAAATTTGATGTCCTTTAAGCCCACAACCAAATCTTTCTTCACTAGCTTCTTGAGAGTAGCCATACCAACATGTGCAAGTCTTCTATGCCACAACCAACCTTTAGAAGCCTTGGAGAATAAGCAAGTGCACAAGCTTGTTTCATTTGAGTTGAAGTCAACAAGATAGAGATTGTTGTATTTAAAGCCCTTGAAGATTTCTTCATCACTTTCCTTCTTTGTGACAACCGTTATACAAAACACAGAGCCGTCGACTAATTCGATGGGGACACCATCGAATCAGTCGACGCTTGCTTTCCATTCAAACTTTGAACAGTGCAATGGCTAGTTCCCTCACCGACTAATTTGATGCAAGCACCATCGAATCAGTCGGTGCTACCCAGAGTCATGCGCCACATGATCATCACACAGATCAGAGACCATCTACTAATTCGATGCGGCAGCCGTCGAATCAGTCGGTGCTACTCAGAACCATGCACTCTGGGGTCTTCAAGTCTTCGAGCACCGTCGACTAATTCGATGGGTAGACCGTCGAATCAGTCGATGCTACACAGAACACCGCACCACCAACTGGTTGAAAACTGAGGGCCGTCGACTAATTCGATGGACTCACCATCGAATCAGTCGACGCACTCAGAGAGTTGTGCCAGTGTCTGTGTGAGAAAACCAGGGGCCATTGACTAATTCGATGGTGCCTTAGCACCCCGTCGAATCAGTCGATGCCTCTGAGTTTTGTGCAGTCTTCTTCTCTTTCGAGACCAAAACTCGTCCAATTCGACTTCTTTGAGTTTCTTAACTTCTCAAGGACTTCAATGCAGCTACCTAGTACTAGATTTCACAAGTGTGCACCACACCTAACTTCTAGTCTTGCCTAGGTCAAGCTAACAATCCTCGACCCCCGTTAATAGTACGGCCAAAGGAAAACAAAGACCTAAACTACTCTAAGTGCCTCTCATCATCCAAACGGCACTTAGAACTCGCTTATCCTTGATCTTCGAGCATATCCTTCGCGCCAATACAATCATTCTCAAATGATGGGGGCCAAGAATACCGTGAAAGCCCATCATTGCACTAACTTAAACTTTGCCTCTGCAAAACACTTGTTAGTCGCAATGATTATGTTGTCATTAATCGCCAAAACCGAATTAGGGGCCTAGATGCTCTTTCACATCCATAGCCGAATCGGTTTTTTCAGAGGCACAGGCGGTCAGACCGCTTGTCATGGCGGTTAGATCGGCCCGACCGGTTAGACCGGCTGCACCAGGCGGTTCGACCGCCTGTCCCAGAGCAAGCATGTCGGCTTCGCAAAACATCGGCTTCTTTTCTCGAAAATTTCTTTTCTAAATATTATAGCCTGATGCTTGTTGTGCCAACACATTAGCTCTAAGATTCTCTTCTCTTGGTACATGATAAATCATAAATTCATCCAAGCAAATTATAATGTCTAAACATTTATCAAGATAAACATTTTAGAAATTCATCTAAATATTGACATGCTTTGGATACTTGTTGTACCAATAGAAAAGAATCACCACAAGCTTCTATATGTTTTACTTCCATGCAATGTAAAATCTCCAACCCGAATAATAAAGCTCATACTCGGTTTGGTTATTTCTGCATCTATGATGCAATCGGTTAAGAGCTTCAAAAATAATATTGTTTGGTGATATAATAATAACACCAACATCACAATCACTTTTGCAAACCGATCCATCAAAATGCAAATTGCATGGAGTAAAAGTAATATAGCCGACATTTAAACTAAGTTGCTCATTAATCAATGTTAAACAATAAAATCGGCAACGATATGTCTTTATAAATTTCAATGAATCAAAGACTAAATCATATTCAATTAAAGCATAAGCCATTTGCCGATTCTATCACTCAATATTTGGTATATGCAATATGTATTTAATTATGTCGGCTTAACAAGCAATTATGCAAGTATTGCATAGTAAATAATGCCTCAACCTGCTATAAGCATGATGTATACAACAAAAAGCATACCTCATTTCGGCGTCCAATAATCTTCTACTTGCATATACAATAATAAAATCCTTCCCTTCGGTCTTTTGAATCAAAACAGCTCCAATAACGTTTTCTTCGGCCATAATATATAGTTCAAAAGAAACCCTTCTCCTAGGTGCCCAAAGAACCAGAGGCGAATATAAATACGATTTTACCTCAAAGGCTTCTTGCTGTTTTGCCCCCCGAGTAAATTAAGCATCATCCTTCGACCGAAGTAAGGAGTAAGAACACCTACATAGCTTCCTCAGGATCAAAATCAGGATGATCAGGATCTTCCTCCATAAGATTAATCACCCAAGTATGGGACATTAACATCCATATCTATATGCTCTGGTGATGAACTGTAATCAACAAGTGGTTCATCGTCCTCAACACTGGGAACCGATTGTCAACTCATCATCACAAACCATGCGAGCAGAAGAAACATCATCTGGCAGTATCTCTGCCACAACCGGTCTGACCGGCTGTATAGGTGGTCTGACCCCTTGCTCGGTCAACTGTGCAGAACTGGCGGTCTGGACCACCTGTACAACCGGTTGGACCGCCTATACTGCTGGCTTCAGCTGATCATTCTTTTTGACTCTCCACTCCTTCTTCTGAAGAAGCATAGGTCTATGCTTGTTGAAAAAATTTTGCTTCTCTGGCTCTTGTTTCTTTCTCTCCTGAAGACGCAACCTTGACAGGGGGTCAGACCCCTTATACAGGCGGTCTGACTCCCTGTCCAGAAGTTCCAACGAGGAGATTCCGGCTATCGCGCAATCTAGCGCTTATCGTGTGTTGACCCGAAAAGGCATCAACATATTTTGGCGACTCCGCTGGGGAAGAAAAATCTAGTTTTCATAATCAATCTATTCAACCCTAGCCCAATGGGATCCAAGATTGATCAATATGATATCCCTTCTAACATAGAAGATCTCGATGATGAAGGACGCCAGAAGTATTTGATGGTTTTAGCACATCTCCAGAACGAGTTCTTGAAGGGCTTCAAGAAGGATCATGACACGATCACACGCGTTCAAGAGTTTGTGATGCCATCCTTCAAGATGAGCGGTGATAAGATTGAGGTAATCGACACTGTAAGTTCATCTTCACAACCGTCTTCCCCTATTGATACGGTTAGCTCGATTGCTGTTAATAGTATGCCAAGTCTTGATGAACTCTCTGTACGTTTAGATCGACTAGAGATACTTAAAAGGGGGAAATCGGTTCATAATAGTGATGTGCCTGTCATACCATGGTCTAATATTGATAATACGTTCTGTGGTATGTTGCCTAATTTTTGGATGGTTAGACTATGCCGCTGATCTAGTTGCCCAGACCGAACACGATCATTGCAATTGGATCAACGCTTGCAGGCAGTCAGACCGCCAGTACAACCGGTCAGACCGCCTGTACGGCCGGTCACATCCCCTCAGCGGCTGGTCAGACCAATCTTTCTAGTACTGTGACAGTTGTTCCGGAGTGGCTTAAACCATTAGCCGTTATGCCAAATTCAGCTGCTGATAGCCATGATGGTATGCTGGATGCGGCCAATGCTACGTACGAAACAATGTTGCAAGATTTAGCATCGGTTAAACAAGTTCAGGATGAAACCGTCTCTCAATATTTTAGAAGATTTAAAGAAATGAAAAACCGTTGCTTTAATTTATCAATTTCTGATGTTGATCTTGCTCGATTATGCTTTAGAGGATTGAAATCCTCTATTAGAGAGAAAATTGATAATTGTGATTATCATTCGGTTGCTCAAGTTCACATTAGAGCTGAAGTGGCTCAAAAGCGAATGAATAAAGAAAAGGAAGGTCTTAAATCATATCGGTCTAATATGCATGCTTTTGACTGTAAATCTGTTGTTTTGTCCGATAATGATAATAATGTTAATATTGCTGAATTTGCATGGCCTTCTAAAGTTGAAGCTTATTCTTGTTCATCTCTTAGGCCGGCTCATAAGAGTCAGCAAGAGGAATTGAAATTTACATTTGATGTATCTAAATGTGATCGCATTTTTGATGAATTGCATAAACATGGATACATTAAGATTTCTCATGTTATACCTTCATTGGAAGAGTTGAAAAGGCATGCATATTGTAAATTTCATAATTCTTATTCGTATGCTATCAATGATTGCAATGTTTTCCGTCGGCAAGTTCAATCGGCTATAAATGAAGGCCGTTTGAGATTTCATAACATGCAGGTGGATAAAACTTCTTTCCCAGTCAGTACTTTGGATTTGCAGCAACCTAAGGTTTTGATTCGGCCGCATCAGGTCAAATCTACCAAAGGAAAGAATGTGGTGGTGGGAGATGAAAGATCCACTTTGACGGGGAAGGAGTTGATCCGTGAAGTGACTTGTGAGAAATCTTCTGATGGAAAAGAGACATTCAAAGTTACATTGAGAGCCTCTGGACATGTGGGGCAAAGGTCGGTCGTTTCACCTGGACCGCAGCCGTCTGGGCCTGCTCTACTACAGGCGGTCAAACCGGCTGCAGCAGGCGGTAAGACCGGCTGCAGCAGGCGATCAGACCGGCCTACACCAAGGTCGTCTAAAGGCGCTGAAAACGGAGCGTTCAGGGATTGGAGCTTCGAAAGTGGGTTTGGCTAAAGACAGAGGATATGGTATAAAGCCAAAGGTCACATTCAATATGCTTCTCGACAAGTACTCCAAGCAGAAGGCCGTTCCAAGCGATCGGCCATTAAAAAGAAAAGTGAGATCACCTAAAGGTGGATCTTTCAGGCCAGTGCAACATTATCATGTGTCTTGGGAATTAAGTCCGATATGGGACGACAATGGTGTGATGTGGGTGCCGTATCAGTCGGTGTCACAACATTCTTTGCATTCTTGATGGAGAGAACCAAGAAGACATGTTTGGACAAGGTTGCACTACCCGTTCGTGACCGTTTGACTCTTCGTTAGTCTGGTCAAGAGCATTGGCCCCAGGCGGTCAGACCACCTGTTACAAGCGGTCAAGACCGGCAGTCCAAGAAGAAGAAGACACCTCTTCTAAAGCAGGTGTATCGGCCTAAGAAGATGGAGGAGAAAATTTAGGAGAAGAATGTGGACTCAGTAAAGGCTACTACACTTGATGGAGACAAAAGACCGATTGTTTTACACAATCTGGTTGAGAAGTTTATGTCAGAGACTCCCACTGCTAATGGTCATGAGGTTAGCCGCAATTGAGTCTAACTTTCTTCCTAGATGGTGTCCTCCAGGTTTGACTCGTACACAGAGAAGGAAACTTCAATGGTTGCGTCTTCAGGAGAGAAAGAAACAAGAGCCAGAGAAGCAAGAGCCAGAAAAGCAAGAGCTTTTCAACAAGCATAGACCTATGCTTCCTCAAAAGAAGGAGTCGAGAGTCAAAAAGAACGATCAGCCGAAGCCAGCAATACAGGCGGTCCAACCGGTTGCACTGGCGGTCCAGACCGCTAGTTCTGCACAGTTGACCGAGCAGGCGGTCAGACCGCCTGCACAGCCGGTCAGACCGGTTGAGGCAGAGATACTGCCAGATGATGTTTCTTATGCTCGCATGGTTTGTGATGATGAGTTGACATCGGTTTCCAGTGTTGAGGACGATGAACCACTTGTTGATTACAGTTCGTTACCAGACTGCCATAAGATTTTCCATGTGACTCTTGCTGAATCTTATTCTCTGTTCGCATAGCTTGATCAACAAGATCCTGCAAGGTACGATATGGAAATATCTCCACAAAACCAGAAATTTCTTCATTAAGACCTCCTAGAAATCTTGCCATTGTTGACTCTACATCTTCTCTTATTCCAGTCTGCACCAACAGTAGGTCCATCTCCTTGAAATACTCATCACCTGATCTCCTCCCTTGCTTTAACATTTGCAACCGGTTTCTGAGATCACGCTGATAGCTAGAAGGCCCGAATCGCCTTCTCATCACTTGCTTCATCTCCTCCCATGTATTGATATATCCTCGTCCCAAATCATGTTGCTGCACTTGGTTCTACCAAGAGTGAGCGTATCCAGAGAATTCCACCAAAGCAAGATTCACACGGCGCTGAGCTGAAAGATTATGTACTCGGAATATGTCATCACACTGCGCAACCCATTCAAGAAATTCATCAGCATTCTCCTTCCCAGTAAACTTTGGAATACTGAACTTGACACGAGCGATGTTATCTAGGTTGTCATGACGACGACGACCGCAATGGTATTCCCTTTCTTCAAAATCAGCAGGCCGGCGATAATGACGCCGAGCAAACCCGCCACCTTCATCATCATGAGATCCGTCTTCATGATCTTGATCTTCGAACTCTTCGTCTTCAAAATGCACGCGGCGACCATCAGCAGGGCGCCCATGTGCGCGACGCCCACCATGCTGATTATCAAAATCAGCACGGCGACCACCTGCATAGCCTCTCCGTCTAGCGCCGAAACGATCGAATCCATGGCCGAAACCAGAATTCTCATCATCGGATTCTTCCTGGTGATCTTCTTCTTGCCCATGATGTGGTCTTCGACCTCCCGCTGCGGGAATTCACTCATCAAGCATCCGTCCCATGACCTCCACGAGCTGATCGGCCATGCGACGCATCTCAGCCCAAGAAACACAATTGTCGTCATCTCCATGGTGCCCACCATGAGTACTTGAGTTGGATCCTGACATGTTAGGAGCAGCAAGAACAATATGGAATGGAAATTATTGTGGAAACACTCGATCTCACCTCTTACTTACCCAAGTTCTTGCCTGATCTCAAGAACTGTGGTGGTGCTGGTGTGGCAGCGACAACAGAAGTGGTAAAGCGGTCGTAAGGATTTCAAATCGAAAGTCCCGGTTCAGGGTTTTGGTGGAGGTATAGGTGGCTGAACAAGGAGGGCTACGGTACTGCCAATCAAGTGAAAAAAAAGATGTGCTCAAAAGATAAATTGCTGCTATCAATATGAAAACTGAAAATTTCAGTAACCAACCCTAACACAAAATTCTTCAGAATCTTTTCACTTGTGCTCTTCTTTTTTTCATACTGTATTCTTTCTTCTTTTTTTTTTGGTTGACTCTTCCTTTTTTTTATAACACTAACGGGGTTGTTGATTACAAAAGATATATGTAAACGGTGGTGACTAGCAACTGGAACAACACAAGCACAAGATAACAGTACCGTCAAGAGGGCTATAGGTTTTTTTTTAGGTGTTGGACTATAGGACAAACAAATATATGTAAAAGATAATCACAGGGATGAATATGTGGCTAGGGAAAACTGTAACATATTGAAAAGGGTGGGAGGGTGGGTGATAAAAACAAACCTACCGTGACAACGATAGCTCTGATTACCACATGATAAGCACCGAATTGGTTCGGCGAAGGGTGGCCCGATCTTCACTTCAGTAGGTTTCGGTAATGGGGGTAACTTACTGAAAAGGCCTTACACCTGGCCAAGGATGGTTGCGACCAAGCGACAGGGAGAGAGACACCGAAACCGCGAAAACCTCAACTCTGTGACATCCCTGATGTAAAAATATTGGAAGTACTTTTAAAACAGGTTAAAAAGGGGAAAAAGTGGTGTTGGAACTCAAAAATTCATCAAAATTCAAATTTAACTTCAAAAGCAAAGGACCTTGGGCACCCAACTGAAATCTCAAGATTTTTGGTGCTGAACTTAAACATCTCGGACCAAAAGAGTAGTTGTCATCACCTACACCTACAGCCCTTCGCGACAACCTCGCCTCGGCGTTCGTTCCGCTCGATGACCCTCGAGCGGGGATGTCCGTCACGATCGAGCTTAGCCCGGATGTCCGTCACGATCGAGCTTAGCCCGGATGTCCGTCACGATCGAGCTATGTCCGTGACGATCGAGCCTAGCCAGTAGTTTCCGTCACGATTCGAGGCCGCACGATAGGACCCTCGAGGCCCCGCCGTCCGTCACGCTCGAGGCTCCACAGCCAAGCTCGAGGGGGCACTTACCCTCGAGCGACGTTCCGGCACGCTCGAGGCTCCGCAGCCAAGCTCGAGGACTTACCCTCGAGCGACGTTCCGTCACGCTCGAGGCTTCGCAGCCAAGCTCGAGGGGGGCACTCACCCTCGAGTGGCGTTTCCGACCCTTCGAGGCTCGGCAAGCTCGAGCTTGCGGCTCAAGCTCGAAGCGCCGTAGCGCCTGGTCGAAGTGCCTGGTCCAAGCTCGAAAGTTGTGTCCCACACCTCAGACCCCAACTTTTAATTTTACCCGTTTCGAAGTTCAGTTCGAATTTTTGGAGAAAATTCGAATTTGGAAATCGGAGCTCCACGGGCATGCTACAGTGCCCCTAGCGCGCGCTGCGTTGGCCGGAGCTCGGCCGCCACGTGGCCGGCGAGCGGCGCAGGCGGCGCTGAGCTGGCCAAGCCGCGGCGGACGCTGGCGCTTGTCGCCTAGCTCTTGTCCGGCCACTCCCGAGCCATCACTTCGCCGCTGTCGCCTCGCCTCGCCTCGCGCCGCGGAGCGCCATCATACGGTCGCGCGCCGCCGTGGCCGCACGCGCGCTCGCGCCGCGCCGAGCGCACTGCAAGCGGTAGAGTCCGTTCACGTCGCGCCAAAGCCTCTGCTGAGGATCTCCACTTCATCACGCGATGATCTTTAACGCCCAACCGCGCGTGAGCGCTCTGTTCGAGCTCGCCGCGCCATCAATGGCGACCGCGACAGCCACCCACGCGCTCGCACGCTCCCGAGGCCGCACAGTGCCTCCCTTGCGTGCTCAATCACTCCACCAAGCACTCACACCCCTCCTCTCACTCGCTCACTTGGCCATTTCCACTTCCCCGCGCTCGCTCGGTCTTCTTCTTCCTCGCGCCGCGCGAACCGAGCCGAGCTTCTCCGAGAAATTCGCCCTCCACACTCCACCATTCCCAAGTTCGTCCCGCACGAAGCTAGCCCTCTACTCCAGCTCCATTTCCCCCCACTTTCCCCAAGCTATTGTCGCTTCTCCGGCGAGAATTCGTGATTTCCCCCAAATCGCGATTTTCGGCCGCCGGAGCACCCGCACGTCGAGACCCTACTCCGAGCCGTCCCCGAGGTCAACCGAGCACGCCATTGGCTTCCTCGAGCTCCACTGATGCTCTAGGACCCCTCGAACCTCGGCGAACGACCCCGAGCTCACCGGCGTAGAAGCCGCGGCGGCCGCGCCGCCACCACCTCGTCGCCGGCGCAACTCCGACCACCCCCGGCCTCCAAACCGTCCCCAAACGACTCGTGGTGAGCCCAGGAAGCTTTTCCCCCACTTCCCCGAGCCTAGTTCGCCGCCGTTTGGCCGGCGCAACTCCGGCGAGAGCCGAGGGCCTTCCTTCATCGTCTTCGTTTGTCTAGGGGTCTCTGCGCAAAAGTTCAGGGACTCGTTCGCGAAGTTTTGAAAGTTCTAGGGTTCCCTGCGAAAATAGATTCCTAAAACTAGATTTGTTTTTCCTGAATCTTGTAAAATCCATTAAAAATCGTACAAAAATCAGAAAAATGCACAAAAATACTCTCTGGATTCGTGAGAGTCTAAACTACAATCCCTATTAGACATGTTTATACTTTTGATGAACTGTTTTTGAGCTAAAATTCAAACTATGAAAATGGAAAGTAGTGCACCATTTCAAATCCAGAGCTCCGCTAGGGTTGAGCTTTGGATATGTTGTGTGTAGTGACTTTGGACAGCTTGTGTCCAAAGGGGACCTAGAAATATGAACTGTAGCTCCAGTTATAAATTAAAATGTGTTTTCTGTCTTTTTGCAGTGCAGAAATCTTTAAAAATAATCTGTGCAGTGAAAAATCACCATTTTGCTCCAGAGGACTAAAAACTTGTTAGCACACCTGTGAAAAATGAAAAACTTAATTTTTGCTCTGTTTAGGTTAGCAAATGAATAAATATGTGTTTTTGGATAGGAATTTATTGAGGACTACCCAAGGGTTATTTTGAGCCACCACTTGGCCAGAGCCCTCCTTGTACTTATGACTAGCTTTGGTAGGAAGATTTCCTGAATTGGATGTATTTCCAATTTTATATGAATTTATTTCATTTCTGCAGGCAGCAGATTGAATTAATTTTAATAAATTATGTGTAGCTCAGATTTAGCTAAATTTTGGAGTGAGCTTAGCTCTTATACTCCAGTAGCTGTCATAAAGTTTATAGATAAAAATGATGAGCAGAAAAGGAGAAACAAAAATGCGAAGTAATCTAGATGGAAATCGATTTATATAAAAGAATAAACCTTTTTGTAGTTAGTTAGAATAAAATAAATGGAATCTGAAATTCCAGAACAGCCACCCTAAGTTATGCATCTCATGTAGAAGGCGCTATCCCGGACGGCAACTACCACCTCATTCCCGCAGACGAGGAAGAAGTCCCGGAGGAAGGTGCCGGTGCAGGATCGACCAACCCGGAGGCTAACCCCCAGTTCGAGCAAGAAGGCAAGCCCCGGAGCATAACCTAACTTTACCAAATTATGCACTTTGAATTCTCTATGTTTGTGCATTTACGTTTCAAGGAGTTGATTGAATACCTTAGCTGCACATTTCCTAGTACCTATGAATTGCAACACTAGTATGAAAGGATCGATAGGGCATTGCTTAGGTCCGTTACAAGTCGAGTGATTTCCTGTCACTCGCGAGACATAGGAGTTGCTTGTCTTTTCTTATGTTGGAATCATAAGGATTGACGGGCGGGATGATAGATGTAGATCTCCCGTCCGTGTATGATAATTGATTAAGGTCGAAATGTGTGGTTGAGTGTGTCAAGTTTTTGAACGTACCACATGCATGCCGATGTATGGGGATCGGTAAGCCCGGTACCAGATTGAAGCAGCTAGGGCCGATAGCCATCTCTCCTTGGAAACTTTGTTTTCCCCTGTCGTACACTTGTGGATATATGCGTGAGACTGTGAGTGAAGCAGTAAACCTTTATCCTAAGGAAATGGACCCAGTTCCGAATTGTGGATCGATGGGAAAGGTTGGGAAATGCTTGTGCCTTTTATAGCAAGCAGAGTATCCGTGTGTGTTGGGTTTCCCCTGGCCAGGTAGCAAAATTCGGTTCGAACTGTCTGCTTCTCGCGGTTAATGAGACTGCTTGACCGCCTGGCTACATTGAGTAACAAGTGAAACTTTGAGATTGATAAACTTGTTCTATGAATTAATTTGTATTGCACCACTTGTATGCTTAGAGAGGATGCTAATCTAGAATGGTTAAATGTACTAGAATATGATGCTAAAACTTGAAAGCAAGGATCTACCTTTAGTTGCTTTTTGGCAAACAAACCCAGCAGCCAAAAGCCTCTCATTGTCTAGATGTCGGTGATATAGATTTCACCCGACGGGTAAGCCTTGCTGAGTATTAGTATACTCAGCCTTGCTTGTGGCAATAATTTACAGGTACACCTTTGGATGTCGATGCTTTGTCTTGGCCTACCCAGGTTCCACCTGGCTGGCACATCGAATGGGTTCCGTCCTCTGCCGAGGATCAGGAGGAGTAGCACCGTGGCAGGCTTCAGCATGGTGTTATTTGTATCGTCGTTAGTTTATTTACTTCCGCTGCAATGAACTATTTTATTTCCGCTGCAAGACTTTGATACTCTGTTTTCATTTCAAACTTGGTTTGTAATAACTTTGAGATTCTATTTGTGTAAGTTAATTTGTGGAATGTTGTAATCTCTGGAACTCACCTTCGTGTGGGCGTGCTGTTGTTTCGATCGAGAAAAGAACGTGGTTAATCGGGTTTAATCCGACGGCGCTCCAGCTTATTCCGGATTAAGTGCCTGACTACTCGGTTAGTGGTCCCGGGGTACTTAACTTGGAATAATTTCTGAGTGGTCCGCCACAGCTGGCATCAGAGCCGAATCAGCGCACCGGAGAAAGCAACAGACCTTTAATAAACAATTTTTGAATAAAACTTGCCAACTCGTGCTTCCGACGCGTTTTGCGAAGGAAGGTTATCTTAGGACCGCTAAGGATGTTACCTAGAGCGTGAAGCCTATGTGGGTTAAGGGATCACGATATGATAGGTGGCAAATAGTATATTATACTGACTTCCAGCACATTTCATTCTGTCATTTACTTTACGCAATGGTGGGCGCAAGGTACGGCGATTGCTGTAACGTACCACGGCACTATATGAAAATATAGTGGCGGCACATAGTCAATACGCTGTGACGGCGTATGAAACTAGAATAGAATGGTGGGCGCAAGGTACGGCGATTGCTGTAGCGTACCACGGCATCATATGCAAATATGATGGCGGCACAAAGTCAATACGCTATTTCAATAGCGTATGAAACTGTCAATATGTTGCTTTGGTGACATATGAACATTGCCCGTTCAATGTTAAACGTTCGGGTGCCACCTCTATAGTGGGTGGTAATGAATGGAGACGCTTTCGTGAGTGCTGGCACGAAAGGTTGATTATACATGCTCTGGAATGGAATTTTCTGCAGGCACACTAACCACGATTCCGTAAGATGAACGGTTAGAAAAGTTCGGCTAGTTAATATAGGGAGAGACGGATATTGCCTAGCCACCGGCACTAACTTCGTATGCCAAAAGTTATTGGCACGTGTGTGGTGAGGACGAACAGGCCGCTCATGCATTGCATCTCGCTGAATTAATATCGACTTTTAACACATGACCAAATTGAACCGCCGTCAAAGAAATTGAAATCACAACCCAAAAATCCTGCTGAGAACAATCTGTTTGCACCCTTAATTCGAAACTGAAAACGTTGTCAAACGAAAAAGTGTTCAACACGAAAGTTGTCATAAATATTATGAAGTAAATGCTAGAGAAATTTCAACGAAAATGGTTCAGTAAAATTGGAGTTATGCTAAAAATGGTAACCCCCTGTCTGCTGGAAATTTCTGGGGACAGTGAGATAAAAATTTAATTTTTACACCATCTTAACGACAGTTTCTGCTCAAACCTCCAACATGAAACTTGTTAGGAATTACTTAAACAATGTTCTGGCCAAATTTGGTAATTTTTGAGTTTGTAGATTTCTAGTTTTGTAATTTTTACCACCCTGCACAGAATCTGTTCTTATTCTTTGGCGCTACCCGGTGCTCACCCTTGCCCCTTTTTCCTTTTGGTTCAGATGGACGCCCTCGCTGACCTGGCTAGCTACCCCAACGACGTGTCTTTCTCTGATTGCTTGGGATGGGAAGGCTTCCCTAGCATCTTGTGGTCGGTTCTACAGGCACTTGGCTACCCTACACCGCCACAATATGAGAGAATCCTCATCCGAGACCGTGGTGTGACTCGTTCCCGTGTGCGTTTGGTGGTACACCGTCACCCGCCGTGTCCTAGTTCCCCCACCTGGACGGTGGAAGTTCATGGACACCACATGGAGACGACTTGTGAGCTAGCTGCCTTGAATGGCATCAGTTCTTTTTGTGCTCAGAACCAGAGCTTGGTAGAGCACCAGTTGCTTGGGCTGTTTCCACCAACTCAGCCGGATGATCCCCACTGGATGAGGCGCTACCTTAGCTCTCCTTTGAGGATGGCGGAGAACCCCGTCGCAGCAGCCGCTTTGATGATGAGGTGGATACGGGCGTATCACCGTTTGCAGGCACTTCTTGGACGGTCGCAGAGCGAGATGCTCAACATTGCTATGGACATGTCCGCTCGCGCCCGTGACATAGGGGTTGAGAGGACCTCTTTGTCCATTGAGGTGACCACTAGAGATGCCATGATTGCTGACTTGGAGAGGCAATTGAATGACCTCCAGATTGCACACAACAACACCCAGAATGAGTTAGCACAAACTAGAGATGAGCTCGAGGAGGTACATGGTACCTTGGAGCATGCAAATGCTATGCTTGCCGCCCATGACGCTCAACACCTTCTTGAGCAAGGAGGGAATGGTGAAGGAGAGGCCCCCGATTCCGACATGGACACCGAGGATGACATGCCGCCCCTTCCAGCTCCACCTTCACCTATGGGCAGCGAGGCTACCGCTAACAACTTGGATGATTTTTAGAGTGGTAGTAGCAAGTTTACTCCTCCGCTAGGCCTAGATTTTGGCTTCATGTTATAATAGGCTAGATGGAGTTGAGCTTCTCCTTTTATCTTTTGGTGGCAATGTAAATTAATGATGTGGTTGTGGGATCAAAACTTGATGATGTTGTTACAGCGGTGTTGAAAACATTCTGCAGCTGACCTTGTTTTAATTATTGATGGGTTTTCCATTCATTTCTGGGCTGTGATGTGAACTACAAAGTTGTTTGGAATTTGTCAAACAAAATGATCACCAAATTGCAACCCCATTGGTGAAGCGAAATAAAAATGGCAACCAAAACACTACAGCTCAGCCTGCTGAAAAACAGCAAATGCAGAGAGCTAAAGATTGAATTTTTCGGCTTAGTTCCAGTCCGAATTTGATTCCGAGCCCAACATGAAAGTTGTAGAGCATAAAATTTCCGAGCTACTGACCGAATGGGAGCATTTGACTTGTTTCCTGTTGGGAGATATGATTTTTCTCCCGAACTGCGTGCTGATTTGTCATTCTGCGCAGTACACTTAATATATTGTCACGTTCTATCTTGTCATTCATTATGCAAGCTTATGGAATGTGGCTAATACAAGTCCCTACTGCAGATGGCAATCACCCGCAGCGGTCACGACGCTAGTGGCTCCAACGCTAACCAGCAGGGGCCAGAGGGGCAGCAACAGCCACCGCCACCTCCTCCACCGCAGCAACCTCCGACGTGGCAGCAGCTGTATGCCACGCAAACGGAGATTCTCCGGAACCTGCAGCATCAGCAGCAGATGATGCAGCAGCAGATGCTTCAGCAGGGAGGTCAACGGGCCCCTCAGCCTCAGGTGGCCAGATATGAGGATTTTCTGGCAGCGCACCCACCGATTTTCTCACGAGCTGATGAGCCCTTGGAGGCCGACACCTGGATTCGAGCTATCGAGTCCAAGTTTACCATCCTGGCGACGCCTTGCACTTCCAGCCGCAAGGTAGTGTTCGCGGCGCAGCAGCTCCGCGGCCCAGCTCTCCTATGGTGGGAGAACTACCTGGCCCTGCAGCAGGAGGGTCATGTGGTTGAGTGGGATGAGTTCAAGGCTGCATTCAAGGCTCATCACATTCCGGCCGGTCTGGTGGAGCGAAAGCTGAATGAGTTTTTGGCGCTGACCCAGGGTACCCGCACAGTGCTCCAGTACTCCCAGGCCTTCAATGGTCTGTGCCCTTACGCGGGTCATCACGCCGACTCCGACGAGAAGAAGCTAGAGAGGTTCCGACGTGGCCTTAACACCAAGTTAAAGGCACAGTTGGCCACCACCCGTGCTGCCTCGTACGGCGATCTCGTGAACCTTGCCATCGCTCAGGAAGACGCCAATGTGGTGCACAAGGCGGAGAAGAAGAGGAAGACACCCGCTGGACCGTCGAGCGCGCAGCCACAGAGGTTCCGCTTGGTTCCCCGGCTGCACCGCAGGGACAGTCCAGGGCACCTCAGGGAGGTGGATGGGTTGCTAGGCCACCACCGCCTAATGCGCCTCGTTTCCCTCCACCGCCGCAGCAGCAGCAAGCACCAAGGCAAAATGCACAGCAGCCAGCTCGCCCAGGAACCGGCTATCAGTGTTTCAAGTGTGGAAGTAAAGATCACTTTATCAAGGATTGCCCGCAGAACAAGCAGCAAAACCAGCGCTCGGGAACTCAGCAAGGCAAGGGCAAGCAGCAGCAGCGTGTGCAAGTTCGGCAAGGACGGCTCAACTACACCACGTTGGTCGACCTACCTGAGGGAGCCCCAGACATGACTGGTACTTTCCCTATCTGCACTCAACCTGCTGTGATATTGTTTGATTCCGGGGCAACACATAGTTTTATAAGCACAAGGTTTCATGTGAAATGCGGATTAAAATTGTACCATACCAAATCATCATACGTGATATCAACTGCGGGAGGTAAAATTGCATCCAACCAAGTCACCCACAAGGTTCCGATCAGGCTGGGAAGTAAAACATTTCCTACTGATTTGATTCTGCTGGGAATGGAAGGAATTGACATTGTGTTAGGAGCCAATTGGATGACTCAACATAAGGTTGTCCTAGATGTTGCGGAACGAGTTGTTGAGATAAACTCGCCTACGCAGGGCCCGAGTGTGCTATATCTGCCACAACGGACTTGTGTCGATGCGTGTGCTTATGCAATGGTAGAAACCCAACTAAAGGACATTCCGGTGGTATGTGAGTATGCCGATGTATTTCCGGATGACTTACCTGGGATGCCGCCGGATAGGGACATTGAATTTGTGATTGAACTTCAACCTGGCACAGCACCTATATCAAAGAGACCATATAGAATGCCGCCGAATGAATTGGCTGAATTAAAAATTCAACTCCAAGAATTGCTAGATAAAGGTTTCATTCGTCCAAGTGTATCACCCTGGGGATGTCCCGCTATCTTTGTGAAGAAGAAGGACCATTCCTTGAGGTTGTGTATTGATTACCGGCCTCTCAATGCGGTAACTATTAAGAACAAGTACCCACTCCTCCGTATTGACATCTTGTTTGACCAACTAGCTGGCGCCAGAGTGTTCTCCAAGATTGACCTTCGCTCTGGCTATCACCAAATCAAAATTAGGCCTTGTGACATTCCAAAGACTGCCTTTTCCACACGTTATGGACTTTATGAATTCTTGGTTATGTCTTTTGGACTCACCAATGCCCCAGCCTACTTCATGTACCTCATGAATTCGGTCTTCATGTCAGAACTAGACAAGTTTGTGGTGGTTTTCATTGACGACATTCTTATCTATTCTAAGAATGAGGAAGAGCATGCTGAACACCTTCGCATTGTTCTTCAAAGGTTGAGAGATCACCAGCTCTACGCCAAGTTCTCCAAGTGTGAATTCTGGCTAGAGAGCGTGAAGTTCTTAGGTCACACGGTTTCCAAGGATGGTATATCCGTGGATCCAACCAAAGTGCAAGAGATGTTGGATTGGCAACCACCTACCTCTGTCCACGAGATTCGGAGTTTTCTGGGTTTAGCTGGTTATTACGACGCGTTTCATTC
>JACEFO010002971.1:0-14796 GCA_015342445.1 Digitaria exilis
AAAATCTCGGACCAAAAGATAGTTGTTCTCACCTACAGCCCTTCGCGACAACCTCGCCACGGCGTTCGTTCCGCTCGATGACCCTCGAGCGGGATGTCCGTCACGATCGAGCTTAGCCCGGATGTCCGTCACGATCGAGCTTAGCCGTATATCCGTCCCGATTCCGAGCTATGGCCCGTGACGATCGAGCCTAGCCAGTAGTTCCGTCACGCTCGAGGCTCCACAGCCAAGCTCGAGGGGGCGCACTACCCTCGAGCGACGTTCCGTCACGCTCGAGGCTCCGCAGCCAAGCTCGAGGGGGCACTTACCCTCGAGCGACGTTCCGTCACGCTCGAGGCTCCGCAGCCAAGCTCGAGGGACTTACCCTCGAGCGACGTTCCGGCACGCTCGAGGCTTCGCAGCCAAGCTCGAGGGGGGCACTCACCCTCGAGTGGCGTTTCCGACCATTCGAGGCTCGGCAAGCTCGAGCTTGCGGTTCAAGCTCGAAGCGCCGTAGCGCCTGGTCGAAGTGCCTGGTCCAAGCTCGAAAGTGTGTCCCACACCTCAGACCCCAACTTTTAATTTTACCCGTTTCGAAGTTCAGTTCGAATTTTTGGAGAAAATTCGAATTTGAAATCGGAGCTCCACGGGCATGCTACAGTGCCCCTGGCGCGCGCTGCGCTGGCCGGAGCTCGGCCGCCACGTGGCCGGCGAGCGGCGCAGGCGGCGCTGAGCTGGCCAAGCCGCGGCGGACGCTGGCGCTTGTCGCCTAGCTCTTGTCCGGCCACTCCCGAGCCATCACTTCGCCGCCGTCGCCTCGCCTCGCGCCGCGGAGCGCCATCATACGGTCGCGCGCCGCCGTGGCCGCACGCGCGCTCGCGCCGCGCCGAGCGCACTGCAGGCGGTAGAGTCCGTTCGCGTCGCGCCAAAGCCTCTGCTGAGGATCTCCACTTCATCACGCGATGATCTTTGACGCCCAACCGCGCGTGTGCGCTCTGTTCGAGCTCGCCGCGCCATCAATGGCGACCGCGACAGCCACCCACGCGCTCGCACGCTCCCGAGGCCGCACAGTGCCTCCCTTGCGTGCCAATCACTCCACCGCGCACTCACACCCTCCTCTCACTCGCTCACTTGGCCATTTCCACTTCCCCGCGCTCGCTCGGTCTTCTTCTTCCTCGCGCCGCGCGAACCGAGCCGAGCTTCTCCGAGAAATTCACCCTCCACACTCCACCATTCCCAAGTTCGTCCCGCACAAGCTAGCCCTCTACTCCAGCTCCATTTCCCCCATTTTCCCCAAGCTATTGTCCCTTCTCCGGCGAGAATTCGTGATTTCCCCCAAATCGCGATTTTCGGCCACCGGAGCACCCGCACGTCGAGCCCCTACTCCGAGCCGTCCCCGAGGTCAACCGAGCACGCCATTGGCTTCCTCGAGCTCCACTGGTGCTCTAGGACCCCTCGAACCTCGGCGAACGACCCCGAGCTCACCGGCGTAGAAGCCGCGGCGGCCGCGCCGCCACCACCTCGTCGCCGGCGAAACTCCGACCACCCCGGCCTCCAAACCGTCCCCAAACGACTCGTGGTGAGCCCAGGAAGCTTTTCCCCCACTTCCCCGAGCCTAGTTCGCCGCCGTTTGGCCGGCGCAACTCCGGCGAGAGCCGAGGGCCTTTCTTCATCGTCTTCGTTTGTCTAGGGGTCTCTGTGCAAAAGTCCAGGGACTCGTTCGCGAAGTTTTGAAAGTTCTAGGGTTCCCTGCGAAAATAGATTCTTAAAACTAGATTGTTTTTCCCGAATCTTGTAAAAATCCATTAAAAATCGTACAAAAATCAGAAAAATGCACAAAAATACTCTCTGGATTCGTGAGAGTCTAAACTACAATCTCTATTAGACATGTTTATACTTTTGATGAACTGTTTTTGAGCTAAAATTCAAACTATGAAAATGGAAAGTAGTGCACCATTTCAAATCCAGAGCTCCGCTAGGGTTGAGCTTTGGATATGTTGTGTGTAGTGACTTTGGACAGCTTGTGTCCAAAGGGGACCTAAAAATATGAACTGTAGCTCCAGTTATAAATTAAAATGTGTTTTCTGTCTTTTTGCAGTGCAGAAATCTTTAAAAATAATCTGTGCAGTGAAAAATCACCATTTTGCTCCAGAGGACTAAAAACTTGTTAGCACACCTGTGAAAAATGAAAAACTTAATTTTTGCTCTGTTTAGGCTAGCAAATAAATAAATATGTGTTTTTGGATAGGAATTTATTGAGGACTACCCAAGGGTTATTTTGAGCCACCACTTGGCCAGAGCCCTCCTTGTACTTATGACTAGCTTTGGTAGGAAGATTTCCTGAATTGGATGTATTTCCAATTTTATATGAATTTATTTCATTTCTGCAGGCAGCAGATTGAATTAATTTTAATAAATTATGTGTAGCTCAGATTTAGCTAAATTTTGGAGTGAGCTTAGCTCTTATACTCCAGTAGCTGTCATAAAGTTTATAGATAAAAATGATGAGCAGAAAAGGAGAAACAAAAATGCGAAGTAATCTAGATGGAAATCGATTTATATAAAAGAATAAACCTTTTTGTAGTTAGTTAGAATAAAATAAATGGAATCTGAAATTCCAGAACAGCCACCCTAAGTTATGCATCTCATGTAGAAGGCGCCATCCCGGACGGCAACTACCACCTCATTCCCGCAGACGAGGAAGAAGTCCCGGAGGAAGGTGCCGGTGCAGGATCGACCAACCCGGAGGCTAACCCCCAGTCCGAGCAAGAAGGCAAGCCCCGGAGCATAACCTAACTTTACCAAATTATGCACTTTGAATTCTCTATGTTTGTGCATTTACGTTCAAGGAGTTGATTGAATACCTTAGCTGCACATTTCCTAGTACCTATGACTTGCAATACTAGTATGAAAGGATCGATAGGGCATTGCTTTAGGTCCGTTACAAGTCGAGTGATTTCCTGTCACTCGCGAGACATAGGAATTGCTTGTCTTTTCTTATGTTGGAATCATAAGGATTGACGGGCGGGATGATAGATGTAGATCTCCCGTCCGTGTATGATAATTGATTAAGGTCGAAATGTGTGGTTGAGTGTGTCAAGTTTTTGAACGTACCACATGCATGCCGATGTATGGGGATCGGTAAGCCCGGTACCAGATTGAAGCAGCTAGGGCCGATAGCCATCTCTCCTTGGAAACTTTGTTTTCCCCTGCCGTACACTTGTGGATATATGCGTGAGACTGTGAGTGAAGCAGTAAACCTTTATCCTAAGGAAATGGACCCGGTTCCGAATTGTGGATCGATGGGAAAGGTTGGGAAATGCTTGTGCCTTTTATAGCAAGCAGAGTATCCGTGTGTGTTGGGTTTCCCCTGGCCAGGTAGCAAAATTCGGTTCGAACTGTCCGCTTCTCGCGGTTAATGAGACTGCTTGACCGCCTGCTACATTGAGTAACAAGTGGAACTTGAGATTGATAAACTTGTTCTATGAATTAATTGTATTGCACCACTTGTATGCTTAGAGAGGATGCTAATCTAGAATGGTTAAATGTACTAGAATATGATGCTAAAACTTGAAAGCAAGGATCTACCTTTAGTTGCTTTTTGGCAAACAAACCCACCAGCCAAAAGCCTCTCATTGTCTAGATGTCGGTGATGTAGTTTTCACCCGACGGGTAAGCCTTGCTGAGTATTAGTATACTCAGCCTTGCTTGTGGCAATTATTTACAGGTACACCTTTGGATGTCGATGCTTTGTCTTGGCCTACCCAGGTTCCACCTGGCTGGCACATCGAATGGGTTCCGTCCTCTGCCGAGGATCAGGAGGAGTAGCACCGTGGCAGGCTTCAGCATGGTGTTATTTGTATCGTCGTTAGTTTATTTACTTCCGCTGCAATGAACTATTTTATTTCCGCTGCAAGACTTTGATACTCTGATTTCATTTCAAACTTGGTTTGTAATAACTTTGAGATCTATTTGTGTAAGTTAATTTGTGGAATGTTGTAATCTCTGGAACTCACCTTCGTGTGGGCGTGCTGTTGTTTCGATCGAGAAAAGAACGTGGTTAATCGGGTTTAATCCGACGGCGCTCCAGCTTATTCCGGATTAAGTGCCTGACTACTCGGTTAGTGGTCCCGGGTACTTAACTTGGAATAATTTCGGAGTGGTCCGCCACAGCTGGCATCAGAGCCGAAACAGCGCACCGGAGAAAGCAACAGACCTTTAATAAACAATTTTTAATAAAACTTGCCAACTCGTGCTTCCGACGCGTTTTGCGAAGGAAGGTTATCTTAGGACCGCTAAGGATGTTACCTAGAGCGTGAAGCCTATGTGGGTTAAGGGATCACGATATGATAGGTGGCAAATAGTATATTATACTGACTTCCAGCACATTTCATTCTGTCATTTACTTTACGCAATGGTGGCGCAAGGTACGGCGATTGCTGTAACGTACCACGGCACTATATGAAAATATAGTGGCGCACATAGTCAATACGCTGTGATGGCGTATGAAACTAGAATAGGAATGGTGGGCGCAAAGGTACGGCGATTGCTGTAAGGCGTACCACGGCCTCATATGCAAATATGACATGGCGGCACAAAGTCAATACGCTATTTCATAGCGTATGAAACTGTCAATATGTTGCTTTGGTGACATATGAACATTCGCCCGTTCATGTTAACGTTCGGTGCCACTCTATCAGTGAGTGGTAATGTATGAGAACGCTTCGTGAGTGCTGGCACGAAAGTTTGTTTATACATGCTCTGGAATGGAATTTTCTGCAGGCACACTAACCACGATTCCGTAAGATCAACGGTTAGAAAAGTTCGGGTAGTTAATATAGGGAGAGCGGATATTGCCTAGCCACCGGACTATTCGTGCCAAAAGTTATTGGCATGTGTTGTGGTGAGGACGAACAGGCCGCTCATGATTGCATCTCGCTGAATTAATATCGACTTTTAACACATGACAAATTGAACGCGTCAAGAAATTGATCACAAACCCAAAATCCTGCTGAGAACTCTGTTCTTGCAACTTTATTCGAAACTGAAAGTTTCAACGACGAAGTGTCAACACGGAATTTGTCATATATTATGAATAATGTGGAGATTTAAGAAAATGGTTCAGTAAATTGGAGTTATGCTAAAAATGGTACCCCTGTCCTGCTGGAATTTCTGGGACGTGAGATACAAATTTAATTATTACACTCTACAACAGTTTCTTGTCGAACCTCCAATGAAACTGTTAGGAATTACTTAAACAATTGTTCTGGCCAAATTGGAATTTTGAGCTGGTGTAGTTCTGTTGTTGTAATTTTTACCACTGCACAGAATCTGTCTTATTCTTTGGCGCTACGGTGGCGCACGCCTTGCCCCTTTTTTCCTTTTGGGTCAGATGACGCCTCGGCTGACCTGTAGGCTACCCCAACGACGTGTCTTCTCTGATTGCTTGGGATGGGAAGGCTTCCCTAGATCTTGTGGTCGGTTCTACAGGCACTTGGCTACCCTACACCGCCACAATATGAGAGAATCCTCATCCGGACCGTGGTGTGACTCGTTCCCGTGTGCGTTTGGTGGTACACCGTCACCCGCCGTGTCCTAGTTCCCCACCTGGACGGGTGGAAAGTTCATGGACACCACATGGAGACGACTTGTGAGCTAGCTGACTGTGAATGGCATCAGTTCTTTTTGTGCTCAGAACCAGAGCTTGGTAGAGCACCGTTGCTTGGGCTGTTTCCACCAACTCAGCCGGGATGATCCCACTGGGATGAGGCGTACCTTAGCTCTCCTTTGAGGATGGCGGAGAACCCGTCGCAGCAGCCGCTTTGATGATGAGGTGGATACGGGCGTATACCGTTTGCAGGCACTTCTTGGAACGGTCGCCAGAGCGAGATGCTCAACATTGCTATGGACATGTCCCGCTCGCGCCCGGTGACATAGGGGTTGAGAGGACCTCTTTGTCCATTGAGGTGACCACTAGAGATGCCATGATTGCTGACTTGGAGAGCAATTTGAATGACCTCCAGATTGCACACAACAACACCAGAATGAGTTAGCACAAACTAGAGATGAGCTTGAGGAGGTACATGGTACCTTGGGAGCATGCAAATGCTAATGCTTGCCGCCCTGACGCTCAGCACCTTCTTGAGCAAGAAGGAGGGAATGGTGAAGGGAGGCCCAGCGATTCCGACATGGACACCGAGGATACATGCCGTCCTTCCAGCTCCACCTTCACCTATGGGCAGCGAGGCTACCGCTAACAACTTGGGTGATTTTTAGAGTGGGTAGTGCAGTTTACATCTCCGCTAGGGCCTAGATTTTGGCTTTGTGTTGTAATAGGCTAGATGGAGTTGAGCTTCTCCTCTTTATCTTTGGTGGCAATGTAAATTAATGGTGTGGTTGTGGATGTAAACTTGATGATGTGTAATAGCTGTGTTTGAAACTTCTACAGCTGACCTGTTTAATTATTGTGGTTTTTTCCATTCATTTCTGGGATGTTGATTTGAACTACAAGTTGTTTGGAATTTGTCAAAAAAAAATGATTCACCAAATTGCAACCCATTGGTTGACAAAGCGAAATAATAAATGGCACCAAACACACTATAGCTCAGCCTGCTGAAAACAGCAAATGCAGAGAGCTAAAGATTGAATTTTTCGGCTTGTTTCCGTCGATTCTGATTCCGACCCCAACATGGAAAGTTGTAGGCATAATTTCCGAGCTACTGACCGATGGAGCATTTTATTCCTGTTTGTTTGAGATATGATTTTTCTCCCGAACTGGCATGCTGATTTGTCATTCTGCGCAGTACACTTGAATTATTTGCACTTCTATCTTGTATTCTTTATGGCAGCTTATGGAATGTGTAATACAAGTCCTCTGCAGATGGCAATACCCGCAGCGGTTACGACGCTAGTGCTCCAACGTAACCAGCAGGCAGAGGGGCAGCAACAGCCACCGCCACCTCCTCCACGCGCAGAACCGTCCGACGTGCGCAGCAGCTGTAATGCGCAAACGGAGTTCTCGGAACTGCAGCATTAGCAGCAGATGATGAGGGATGCTTCAGCAGGGAGGGTGCAAGGGCCCCTCACTCAGAGTGGCCAAGATATGAGGATTTTCTGGCAGACGCACCCGATTTTCTCGACGACTGAATGAGCCTTGGAGCCGACAACCTGGATTCGAGCTATCGAGTCCAAGTTTACGCAAATCCTGGGCGGAGCCTTGGCACATCAACAACGCAAGGTCGGGTTCGGCGGCGCAGGAAGCTCGCCGGCCAGGCTTCTCGTATGGCTGGGAGAATTACTGGCCTGCAGCAGGAGGGTATGTGGTTGAGTGGGATGCGTTAGGCTGCATTCAAGGTCAATCACATTCCGGCCGTCTGGTGGAAGCGAAAGCTGAATGAGTTTTTGGGCCATGCTGACCGCAGGGTACCCGGTACAGTGCTTTCAGGTACGGCCCAGGCTTCAAGTGCGTCTTGGTGCCTTATGTGGCGGGTCATCACGGCCGACATCGACGAGAGAAGCTAAGAGGTTCGACGTGGCCTTAACACAAGTTAAAGGGGCAGTTGGCCACCACCCGTGCTGCTCAGTACGGCGTCTCGTAACCTTGCCATCGGCCATGGAAAGCGCATATGGTGACAAGGCGGAGAAGAAGAAGGATGACTCCCGCTGGACCGTACGACGTGTGCGCAGCCCACAGAGGTTTCGCTTGGTTCCCCCCGGTGCACCCGCAGCGACAGGCAGGGCAGGCCTCAGGGAGGTGGATGGACGTTGCCTAGGCCGCCACCAGCCTACCGCGCTCGTTTCCCTCCACCGCCGCAAGCAGGCAAGCAAGCAAAAGCAAAATGCACAGAGCGCAGCTCGCCTGGACCGCTATCAGTGCTTCCAAGTGTGGAAGTAAAGATCATGTTATCAAGAAATGCCCGCAGAACCAAGCAGCAATCAACAAACGCTAAACGGAAGTCAGCAAGGCAGGGCGCAGCAGCAGCGTGTGCAAGTTCGGAAGGACGGCTCAACTACACCACCTTGGCCGACCTACCCGAGGGAGCCTCAGACATGACTGGTATTTCCCTATCTGCACTCAACCTGCTGTGATATTGTTTGATTCCGGGCAACACATAGTTTTATAAGCAAAGGTTTCATGTGAAAGTGCGGATTAAAATCTTACCATACCAAAATCATCATACGTGATATCAACTGCGGGAGGTAAAATTGCATCCAACCAAAGTCACCCACAGGTTCCAATCAGGCTGGGAAGTAAAACATTTTCTACTGATTGATTCTGCTTGGGGAATGGAAGGAATTGACATTGTGTTAGGAGCCAATTGGATGACTCAACATAAGGTTGTCCTAGATGTTGCGGAGACGAGTTGTTGAGATAAACTCGCCTACGCAGGGCCCTTTGAGTGTGCTGATAATTGCCACAACGGACTCGTGTCGATGCGTGTGCTTATCAATGGTAGAAACCCAACTAAAGGACATTCCGGTGGTATTGAGTATGCCGATGTATTTCCGGATGACTTACCTGGGGATGCCGCCGGATAGAGACATTGAATTTGTGATTGAACTTCAACTGGCACAGCACCTATATCAAAGAGACCATATAAGATGGCCGCCGAATGAATTGGCTGAATTAAAAAGTCAACTCCAAGAATTGCTTAGATAAAGGTTTCATTCGTCCAAGTGTATCACCTGGGGATGGTCCGCTATCTTTTGTGAAGAAGAAGGAATTCCTTGAGGTTGTGTATTGATTACCGGCCTCTCAATGCGGTAACTATTAAGAACAAGTATCCACTCCTCCGTATTGACATCTTGTTTGACCAACTAGCTGGCGTCAGAGTGTTTCTCCCAAGATTGACCCTTGCTCTGGCTATCACCAAATCAAAATAGGCTTGTGACATTCAAAGACTGCTTTTTCCACACGTTATGGACTTTATGAATTCCTTGGTTAATGTCTTTTGGACTCACAATGCCCAGCCTCTTCATGTATCTCATGAATTCGGTCCTTCATGTCAGAACTAGACAAGTTTGTGGTGGTATTCATTGACGACATTCTTATATATTTTAGGAATGAGGAAAGAGCATGGTGAACACCTTCGCATTGTTCTTCAAAGGTTCGAGGAGATCACCAGCTCTACGCCAAGTTCTTCCAAGTGTGATATTCTGGCTAGAGAGCGTGAAGTTCTTAGGCCACAACCACGGTTTCCAAGGATGGTATATCCGTGGATCCAACCAAAGTGCAAGAGTGTTGGATTGGCAACCACGCGCTACCTCTGTCCACGAGATTCGGAGTTTTCTCGGTTTAGCTGGTTATTACCGCCGTTTCATTCCGGACTTCTTCTCGGATTGTGAAGCCCATGACCGAACTCTTAAAGAAGGGGAGTGAATGTGGTTTGGACATCGCCTCGTGGTGCCCAAAACACACGGAACTCCGGGAGGAAGATTATGGATGCGCACATCTCTCTAATTTTCTATCCATCCGGCAGCACCAAAATGTACCAAGATTTGAAACAAAACTTTTTGGTGGACTCGGATGAAGAGTGCGAGAAAAATGCCACATATGTGTCGGAATGTGACACCTGCCAGCGGGGTTGAGTAACGGCCAGCCAGCAACTTGAAGGTAAGCAGAGTACGCTTAAAACCTCTACCTATTCCCTCATGGAAGTGGGGAAGAAATAAACATGGGTATTTTATTGTTGGACTTCCCCAGAACCCTCTCAGGGGCATGATCTCATTTGGGTAATTGGTGCGATCGCCTTACCAAGACCGCATGCACATTTTATTCCGGTCAATACCTTTCTATAACGCTAAGAAGTACGCCGGAGAATTTTAATTTGGAGCGGATCCGTTTTGTCTACATGGGGTACCCAAGACGATAATTTCAGATCGTGGTGCTCCATTCGTAGCAGCTTTTTTGGGAACAATTGCAAAATGTCCTAGGCACTAACTGATCCGTAGTTCAGCATATCACCCACAGACCGATGGCAGACAGAAAGGGTAAATCAAATACTTGAGGATATGCTTCGAGCTTGTGTTATCCATTATGGAAGAATTGGGGAGAAGTGTCTATCTCTGGCCGAATTCTCCTATAACCAAACAGCTACCATAAGCGAGTCTTTAAAATGGCTCCTTTCGAAGGCCTTGATGTAGGAGATGTCGGACCCCGTTGTGTTGGTCCCAGGCAGGCGAGAGGTATGTTATGGCCCTGACCTTTGTTGAAGGAGGCAGAAGAAAAAGGTTAGGATCATTCGTGAAAATTTGAGAACCGACCCAGTCACGACAGAAGAGCTACTTTGATCAGCGGCGGAAACCACTTCAGTTTGAAGTAGGTGATCACGTGTATCTTAAGGTTCTCCCGACCATGGGTGTGCAAAGATTTGGACTAAAAGGAAAGCTTGCACCTCGCTTATATTTGGCCCGTATGAAATCACTCAACAATGTGGGCCGGTAGCCTATCAAGTGAAGCTTCCCGAAAAAACTCTCAGCTGTACACGATGTATTTCATGTTTCTCAACTTAAGAGGTGTCTACGTGTTCCGACCAAGTCGTTGAACAAGAGGAACTCTCGGTTGAACCGGAATCTCTCTTACGATGAGCATCCCCGTTAAAAATCCTCGACGAGAAAAGAGCGACAACACGACGGAAGGGAGTTAAAATGTACAAAAATTCAGTGGAGTCATCACTCCGAGGATGAAGCCACGTGGGAAAACCGAGACTATCTTAAGAAGAACTACCCCGACATCCTTTCTTAGACCAAGGTACCTTTTCCCACCTGGTTCCTTAAGTGCAATCGAATCTCGGGGACGGGATCTTTGTAGGGGGGTGAGGTTGTGTGCATCCGCTGATGTTATAAAATATTGGATGAGTACTTTTTAATTAAAACAGGTTAAAAGGGGAAAAGTGGTGTTGGAACTCAAAAATTCATTTCAAAATTCAAATTTAACCTTCAAAAGCAAAGCAAAGACCTTGGGCACCCACTGAAATCTCAAGATTTTTGGTGCTGAACTTAAACATCTCGGACCAAAAGAGTAGTTGTCATCAACTCACCTACAGCCTTCGGAAACCTCGCCTCGGCGTCGTTCCGCTCGATTGACCCCTCGAGCGGGGATGTCGTCACGATCGAGCTTAGCCGGATGTCCGTCACGATCGAGCCTTAGCCCGGATGTCCGTCACATCGAGCTATGTCGTTGACGATCGAGCTAGCCAGTAGTTTCCGTCACGATCGAGCCGCACGATAGGAACCTCGAGGCCCCGCGTCCGTCACGCTTCAGGCTGCCACAGCCAAGCTCGAGGGGGCACTTACCTCTCGGCGACGTTTCGGCACGCTCGATGGCTCCGCAGCCAAAGCTCGAGGACTTACCCTCGAGCGCGTTCCGTCACGCTTCGAGGCTTCGCAGCCAGCTCGAGGGGGCACTCACCTCGAGTGGCGTTTCCGACCCTTCGAGGCTCGGCAGCTCGGCTTGCGGCTCAAGCTCGAGCGCCGTAGCGCCTGGTCGATAGTGCTGGTCCAAGCTCGAAAGGTTGTGTTCCACACCTCAGACCCAACTTTTAATTTTACCCGTTTCGAAGTTCAGTTCGAATTTTTGGAGAAATTCGAATTTGGAAATCGGAGCTCCACGGGCATGCTACATGTGCCCTGGCGCGCGCTGCGTTGGCCGGAGCTCGCCGCCACGTGGCGGCGAGCGCGCAGGCGGCGCTGAGCTGGCCAAGCGGGCGGACGCTGGCGCTTGTCGCCTAGCTCTTGTCCGGCCACTCCGAGCATCACTTGCCGCTGTCGCCTCGCCTCGCCTCGCGCCGCGGAGCCCATCATACGGTGCGCGCCGCCGTGGCCGCACGCGCGCTCGCGCCGCGCCGAGCGCACTGCAAGCGGTAGAGTCCGTTCGCGCGCGCCAAATAGCTCTGCTGAGGATCTCCACTTCATCACGCGATGATCTTTAACGCCCAACCGCGCGTGAGCGCTCTGTTCGAGCTCGCCGCGCCATCAATGGCGACCCGCGACAGCCACCCACGCGCTCGCACGCTCCGAGGCCGCACAGTGCCTCCCTTGCGTGCTCAATCACTCCACCGCGCACTCACACCCCTCCTCTCACTCGCTCACTTGGCCATTTCCACTTCCCCGCGCTCGCTCGGTCTTCTTCTTCCTCGCGCCGCGCGAACCGAGCCGAGCTTCTCCGAGAAATTCGCCCTCCACACTCCACCATTCCCAAGTTCGTCCCGCACGAAGCTAGCCCTCTACTCCAGCTCCATTTCTCCCCACTTTCCCCAGCTATTGTCCCTTCTCCGGCGAGAATTCGTGATTTCCCCAAATCGCGATTTTCGGCCGCCGGAGCACCCGCACGTCGAGCCCCTACTCCGAGCCGTCCCCGAGGTCAACCGAGCACGCCATTGGCTTCCTCGAGCTCCACTGGTGCTCTAGGACCCCTCGAACCTCGGCGAACGACCCCGAGCTCACCGGCGTAGAAGCCGCGGCGGCCGCGCCGCCACCACCTCGTCGCCGGCGCAACTCCGACCACCCCCGGCCTCAACCGTCCCAACGACTTCGTGGTCGAGCCCAGGAAGCTTTTCCCCCACTTCCCCCGAGCCTAGTTCGCACGCCGTTATGGCCGCGCAAACCTCCGGCGAGAGCCGAGGGCCTTCCTTCATCGTCTTCGTTTGTTCTAGGGTCTCTGCGCAAAAGTTAGGGACTCGTTCGCGAAGTTATTGAAGTTCTAGGGCTTCTGCGAAAATAGATCCTAAACTAGATTTTGTTTTTCCCGAATCTTGTAAAATCCATTAAAATCGTACAAAAATCAGAAAATGCACAAAATACTCTCTGGATTCGTGAGAGTCTAAACTACAAATCTATTAGAATGTTTATAACTTTTGATGAACTGTTTTTTGTACTAAAACTTCAAACTATGAAAATGGAAAGTAGTGCATCCATTTCAATCCAGAGCTCCGTAGGGTTGAGCTTTGGATATGTTGGTGGTGTAGTTGACTTTGGACAGCTTTGTGTCCAAAGGGGACTAAAATATGAACTGTAGCTCCAGTTATAAATTAAAATGGTGTGTTCTGTCTTTATTGCAGTGCAGAAATCTTTAAAAATAATCTGTGCAGTGAAAAATCACCATTTTGCTCCAGAGGACTAAAAACTTGTTAGCACACCTGTGAAAAATGAAAACTTAATTTTGCTCTGTTAATGTTAGCAAATGAATAATATGGTGTTTTTTGGATAGGAATTTAATTGAGGAATACCCAGGGTTTATTTTGAGGCCACCACCTTGGCCAGAGCCCTCCTTGTACTTATGACTAGCTTTGGTAGGAAGATTTCCTGAATTGGATGTATTTCCAATTTTATATTGAATTTTATTTCATTTCTGCAGGCAGCAGATTGAATTAATTTTTAATAAATTATGTGTAGCTCAGATTTAGCTAAATTTTGGAGATGAGCTTAGCTCTTATACTCCAGTAGCTGTCATAAAGTTTATAGATAAAAATGATGAGCAGAAAAGGAGAAAACAAAAATGCGAAGTAATCTAGATGGAAATCGGATTTATATAAAGAATAAACCTTTTTGTAGTTAGTTAGAATAAAATAAATGGAATCTGAAATTCCAGAACAGCCACCCTAAGTTATGCATCTCAATGTAGAAGCGCCATCCCGGGACAGGCAACTACCACTCATCCCGCAGACGATGAAGAAGTCCCGGAGGAAGGTCCGGTGCAGGGACTCGACCAACCCGGCGAGGCTAACCCCCAGTCCGAGCAAGAAGGCAAGCCCGGAGCATTAACACCTAACTTTACCAAATTATGCACTTTGAATTCTCTATGTTTGTGCATTTACGCTTCAAGGAGTTGAGGCTTGAATACCTTAGCTGCACATTTTCCTAGTACGCTATGACTTGCAACACAGTATGAAAGGATCGATAGGGCATTGCTTTAGGTCGTTACAAGCTCGAGTGATTCCTGTCACTCGCGGAGACATAGCGAATTGCTTGTTCTTTACTTATGTTGGAAATCAATAAGGATTGACGGGCGGGATGATAGATGTAGATCTCCCGTCCGTGTATGATAATTGATTAAGGTCGAAATGGTGTGGTTGAGTGTGTCAAGCTATTTTGAACGTACCACATGCATGCCGATGTATGGGGATCGGTAAGCCCGGTAACCGAAATTTGAAAGCAGCTAGGGCCCGATAGCCAATCTCTCCTTGGAAACTTTTGGTTTCCCCTGCCGTACACTTGTGGATATATGCGTGACGACTGTGAGTGAAGCAGTAAACCTTTATCCCTAGGAAATGGACCCGTTCCGAATTGTGGATCGATGGGTAAGGGTTGGGAAATGCTTGTGCCTTTATAGCAAGCAGAGTAGTCCGTGTGTGTTGGGTTTTTCCCCCTGGCCGAGGTAGCAAAATTCGTTCGAATGTCGCTTCTCGGGTTAATGAGACTGCTTGACCGCCTGGCTACATTGAGTAACAAGTGAAACTTTGAGATTGATAAACTTGTTGTATGAATTAATTTGTATTGCACCACTTGTATGCTTAGAGAGGATGCTAATCTAGAATGGTTAAATTACTAGAATATGATGCTAAAACTTGAAAGCAAGGATCTACCTTTAGTTGCTTTTTGGCAAACAAACCCACCAGCCAAAAGCCTCTCATTGTCTAGATGTCGGTGATATAGATTTCACCCGACGGGTAAGCCTTGCTGAGTATTAGTATACTCAGCCTTGCTTGTGGCATGATTTACAGGTACACCTTTGGATGTCGATGCTTTGTCTTGGGCCTACCCAGGTTCCACCTGGCTGGCACATCGAATGGGTTCCGTCCTCTGCGAGGATCAGGAGGA
>JACEFO010002973.1:0-35461 GCA_015342445.1 Digitaria exilis
AAAAATGAAAAACTTAATTTTTGCTCTGTTTAGGTTAGCAAATGAATAAATATGTGTTTTGGATAGGAATTTATTGAGGACTACCCAAGGGTTATTTTGAGCCACCACTTGGCCAGAGCCCTCCTGTACTTATGACTAGCTTTGGTAGGAAGATTTCCTGAATTGGATGTATTTCCAATTTTATATGAATTTATTTCATTTCTGCAGGCAGCAGATTGAATTAATTTTAATAAATTATGTGTAGCTCAGATTTAGCTAAATTTTGGAGTGAGCTTAGCTCTTATACTCCAGTAGCTGTCATAAAGTTTATAGATAAAATGATGAGCAGAAAAGGAGAAACAAAAATGCGAAGTAATCTAGATGGAAATCGATTTATATAAAAGAATAAACCTTTTTGTAGTTAGTTAGAATAAAATAATGGAATCTGAAATTCCAGAACAGCCACCCTAAGTTATGCATCTCATGTAGAAGGCGCTATCCCGGACGGCAACTACCACCTCATTCCCGCAGACGAGGAAGAAGTCCCGGAGGAAGGTGCCGGTGCAGGATCGACCAACCCGGAGGCTAACCCCCAGTTCGAGCAAGAAGGCAAGCCCCGGAGCATAACCTAACTTTACCAAATTATGCACTTTGAATTCTCTATGTTTGTGCATTTACGTTTCAAGGAGTTGATTGAATACCTTAGCTGCACATTTCCTAGTACCTATGAATTGCAACACTAGTATGAAAGGATCGATAGGGCATTGCTTAGGTCCGTTACAAGTCGAGTGATTTCCTGTCACTCGCGAGACATAGGAGTTGCTTGTCTTTTCTTATGTTGGAATCATAAGGATTGACGGGCGGGATGATAGATGTAGATCTCCCGTCCGTGTATGATAATTGATTAAGGTCGAAATGTGTGGTTGAGTGTGTCAAGTTTTTGAACGTACCACATGCATGCCGATGTATGGGGATCGGTAAGCCCGGTACCAGATTGAAGCAGCTAGGGCCGATAGCCATCTCTCCTTGGAAACTTTGTTTTCCCCTGTCGTACACTTGTGGATATATGCGTGAGACTGTGAGTGAAGCAGTAAACCTTTATCCTAAGGAAATGGACCCAGTTCCGAATTGTGGATCGATGGGAAAGGTTGGGAAATGCTTGTGCCTTTTATAGCAAGCAGAGTATCCGTGTGTGTTGGGTTTCCCCTGGCCAGGTAGCAAAATTCGGTTCGAACTGTCTGCTTCTCGCGGTTAATGAGACTGCTTGACCGCCTGGCTACATTGAGTAACAAGTGAAACTTTGAGATTGATAAACTTGTTCTATGAATTAATTTGTATTGCACCACTTGTATGCTTAGAGAGGATGCTAATCTAGAATGGTTAAATGTACTAGAATTGATGCTAAAACTTGAAAGCAAGGATCTACCTTTAGTTGCTTTTTGGCAAACAAACCCACCAGCCAAAAGCCTCTCATTGTCTAGATGTCGGTGATATAGATTTCACCCGACGGGTAAGCCTTGCTGAGTATTAGTATACTCAGCCTTGCTTGTGGCAATAATTACAGGTACACCTTTGGATGTCGATGCTTTGTCTTGGCCTACCCAGGTTCCACCTGGCTGGCACATCGAATGGGTTCCGTCCTCTGCCGAGGATCAGGAGGAGTAGCACCGTGGCAGGCTTCAGCATGGTGTTATTTGTATCGTCGTTAGTTTATTTACTTCCGCTGCAATGAACTATTTTATTTCCGCTGCAAGACTTTGATACTCTGTTTTCATTTCAAACTTGGTTTGTAATAACTTTGAGATTCTATTTGTGTAAGTTAATTTGTGGAATGTTGTAATCTCTGGAACTCACCTTCGTGTGGGCGTGCTGTTGTTTCGATCGAGAAAAGAACGTGGTTAATCGGGTTTAATCCGACGGCGCTCCAGCTTATTCCGGATTAAGTGCCTGACTACTCGGTTAGTGGTCCCGGGGTACTTAACTTGGAATAATTTCTGAGTGGTCCGCCACAGCTGGCATCAGAGCCGAATCAGCGCACCGGAGAAAGCAACAGACCTTTAATAAACAATTTTTGAATAAAACTTGCCAACTCGTGCTTCCGACGCGTTTTGCGAAGGAAGGTTATCTTAGGACCGCTAAGGATGTTACCTAGAGCGTGAAGCCTATGTGGGTTAAGGGATCACGATATGATAGGTGGCAAATAGTATATTATACTGACTTCCAGCACATTTCATTCTGTCATTTACTTTACGCAATGGTGGGCGCAAGGTACGGCGATTGCTGTAACGTACCACGGCACTATATGAAAATATAGTGGCGGCACATAGTCAATACGCTGTGACGGCGTATGAAACTAGAATAGAATGGTGGGCGCAAGGTACGGCGATTGCTGTAGCGTACCACGGCATCATATGCAAATATGATGGCGGCACAAAGTCAATACGCTATTTCAATAGCGTATGAAACTGTCAATATGTTGCTTTGGTGACATATGAACATTGCCCGTTCAATGTTAAACGTTCGGGTGCCACCTCTATAGTGGGTGGTAATGAATGGAGACGCTTTCGTGAGTGCTGGCACGAAAGGTTGATTATACATGCTCTGGAATGGAATTTTCTGCAGGCACACTAACCACGATTCCGTAAGATGAACGGTTAGAAAAGTTCGGCTAGTTAATATAGGGAGAGACGGATATTGCCTAGCCACCGGCACTAACTTCGTATGCCAAAAGTTATTGGCACGTGTGTGGTGAGGACGAACAGGCCGCTCATGCATTGCATCTCGCTGAATTAATATCGACTTTTAACACATGACCAAATTGAACCGCCGTCAAAGAAATTGAAATCACAACCCAAAAATCCTGCTGAGAACAATCTGTTTGCACCCTTAATTCGAAACTGAAAACGTTGTCAAACGAAAAAGTGTTCAACACGAAAGTTGTCATAAATATTATGAAGTAAATGCTAGAGAAATTTCAACGAAAATGGTTCAGTAAAATTGGAGTTATGCTAAAAATGGTAACCCCCTGTCTGCTGGAAATTTCTGGGGACAGTGAGATAAAAATTTAATTTTTACACCATCTTAACGACAGTTTCTGCTCAAACCTCCAACATGAAACTTGTTAGGAATTACTTAAACAATGTTCTGGCCAAATTTGGTAATTTTTGAGTTTGTAGATTTCTAGTTTTGTAATTTTTACCACCCTGCACAGAATCTGTTCTTATTCTTTGGCGCTACCCGGTGCTCACCCTTGCCCCTTTTTCCTTTTGGTTCAGATGGACGCCCTCGCTGACCTGGCTAGCTACCCCAACGACGTGTCTTTCTCTGATTGCTTGGGATGGGAAGGCTTCCCTAGCATCTTGTGGTCGGTTCTACAGGCACTTGGCTACCCTACACCGCCACAATATGAGAGAATCCTCATCCGAGACCGTGGTGTGACTCGTTCCCGTGTGCGTTTGGTGGTACACCGTCACCCGCCGTGTCCTAGTTCCCCCACCTGGACGGTGGAAGTTCATGGACACCACATGGAGACGACTTGTGAGCTAGCTGCCTTGAATGGCATCAGTTCTTTTTGTGCTCAGAACCAGAGCTTGGTAGAGCACCAGTTGCTTGGGCTGTTTCCACCAACTCAGCCGGATGATCCCCACTGGATGAGGCGCTACCTTAGCTCTCCTTTGAGGATGGCGGAGAACCCCGTCGCAGCAGCCGCTTTGATGATGAGGTGGATACGGGCGTATCACCGTTTGCAGGCACTTCTTGGACGGTCGCAGAGCGAGATGCTCAACATTGCTATGGACATGTCCGCTCGCGCCCGTGACATAGGGGTTGAGAGGACCTCTTTGTCCATTGAGGTGACCACTAGAGATGCCATGATTGCTGACTTGGAGAGGCAATTGAATGACCTCCAGATTGCACACAACAACACCCAGAATGAGTTAGCACAAACTAGAGATGAGCTCGAGGAGGTACATGGTACCTTGGAGCATGCAAATGCTATGCTTGCCGCCCATGACGCTCAACACCTTCTTGAGCAAGGAGGGAATGGTGAAGGAGAGGCCCCCGATTCCGACATGGACACCGAGGATGACATGCCGCCCCTTCCAGCTCCACCTTCACCTATGGGCAGCGAGGCTACCGCTAACAACTTGGATGATTTTTAGAGTGGTAGTAGCAAGTTTACTCCTCCGCTAGGCCTAGATTTTGGCTTCATGTTATAATAGGCTAGATGGAGTTGAGCTTCTCCTTTTATCTTTTGGTGGCAATGTAAATTAATGATGTGGTTGTGGGATCAAAACTTGATGATGTTGTTACAGCGGTGTTGAAAACATTCTGCAGCTGACCTTGTTTTAATTATTGATGGGTTTTCCATTCATTTCTGGGCTGTGATGTGAACTACAAAGTTGTTTGGAATTTGTCAAACAAAATGATCACCAAATTGCAACCCCATTGGTGAAGCGAAATAAAAATGGCAACCAAAACACTACAGCTCAGCCTGCTGAAAAACAGCAAATGCAGAGAGCTAAAGATTGAATTTTTCGGCTTAGTTCCAGTCCGAATTTGATTCCGAGCCCAACATGAAAGTTGTAGAGCATAAAATTTCCGAGCTACTGACCGAATGGGAGCATTTGACTTGTTTCCTGTTGGGAGATATGATTTTTCTCCCGAACTGCGTGCTGATTTGTCATTCTGCGCAGTACACTTAATATATTGTCACGTTCTATCTTGTCATTCATTATGCAAGCTTATGGAATGTGGCTAATACAAGTCCCTACTGCAGATGGCAATCACCCGCAGCGGTCACGACGCTAGTGGCTCCAACGCTAACCAGCAGGGGCCAGAGGGGCAGCAACAGCCACCGCCACCTCCTCCACCGCAGCAACCTCCGACGTGGCAGCAGCTGTATGCCACGCAAACGGAGATTCTCCGGAACCTGCAGCATCAGCAGCAGATGATGCAGCAGCAGATGCTTCAGCAGGGAGGTCAACGGGCCCCTCAGCCTCAGGTGGCCAGATATGAGGATTTTCTGGCAGCGCACCCACCGATTTTCTCACGAGCTGATGAGCCCTTGGAGGCCGACACCTGGATTCGAGCTATCGAGTCCAAGTTTACCATCCTGGCGACGCCTTGCACTTCCAGCCGCAAGGTAGTGTTCGCGGCGCAGCAGCTCCGCGGCCCAGCTCTCCTATGGTGGGAGAACTACCTGGCCCTGCAGCAGGAGGGTCATGTGGTTGAGTGGGATGAGTTCAAGGCTGCATTCAAGGCTCATCACATTCCGGCCGGTCTGGTGGAGCGAAAGCTGAATGAGTTTTTGGCGCTGACCCAGGGTACCCGCACAGTGCTCCAGTACTCCCAGGCCTTCAATGGTCTGTGCCCTTACGCGGGTCATCACGCCGACTCCGACGAGAAGAAGCTAGAGAGGTTCCGACGTGGCCTTAACACCAAGTTAAAGGCACAGTTGGCCACCACCCGTGCTGCCTCGTACGGCGATCTCGTGAACCTTGCCATCGCTCAGGAAGACGCCAATGTGGTGCACAAGGCGGAGAAGAAGAGGAAGACACCCGCTGGACCGTCGAGCGCGCAGCCACAGAGGTTCCGCTTGGTTCCCCCGGCTGCACCGCAGGGACAGTCCAGGGCACCTCAGGGAGGTGGATGGGTTGCTAGGCCACCACCGCCTAATGCGCCTCGTTTCCCTCCACCGCCGCAGCAGCAGCAAGCACCAAGGCAAAATGCACAGCAGCCAGCTCGCCCAGGAACCGGCTATCAGTGTTTCAAGTGTGGAAGTAAAGATCACTTTATCAAGGATTGCCCGCAGAACAAGCAGCAAAACCAGCGCTCGGGAACTCAGCAAGGCAAGGGCAAGCAGCAGCAGCGTGTGCAAGTTCGGCAAGGACGGCTCAACTACACCACGTTGGTCGACCTACCTGAGGGAGCCCCAGACATGACTGGTACTTTCCCTATCTGCACTCAACCTGCTGTGATATTGTTTGATTCCGGGGCAACACATAGTTTTATAAGCACAAGGTTTCATGTGAAATGCGGATTAAAATTGTACCATACCAAATCATCATACGTGATATCAACTGCGGGAGGTAAAATTGCATCCAACCAAGTCACCCACAAGGTTCCGATCAGGCTGGGAAGTAAAACATTTCCTACTGATTTGATTCTGCTGGGAATGGAAGGAATTGACATTGTGTTAGGAGCCAATTGGATGACTCAACATAAGGTTGTCCTAGATGTTGCGGAACGAGTTGTTGAGATAAACTCGCCTACGCAGGGCCCGAGTGTGCTATATCTGCCACAACGGACTTGTGTCGATGCGTGTGCTTATGCAATGGTAGAAACCCAACTAAAGGACATTCCGGTGGTATGTGAGTATGCCGATGTATTTCCGGATGACTTACCTGGGATGCCGCCGGATAGGGACATTGAATTTGTGATTGAACTTCAACCTGGCACAGCACCTATATCAAAGAGACCATATAGAATGCCGCCGAATGAATTGGCTGAATTAAAAATTCAACTCCAAGAATTGCTAGATAAAGGTTTCATTCGTCCAAGTGTATCACCCTGGGGATGTCCCGCTATCTTTGTGAAGAAGAAGGACCATTCCTTGAGGTTGTGTATTGATTACCGGCCTCTCAATGCGGTAACTATTAAGAACAAGTACCCACTCCTCCGTATTGACATCTTGTTTGACCAACTAGCTGGCGCCAGAGTGTTCTCCAAGATTGACCTTCGCTCTGGCTATCACCAAATCAAAATTAGGCCTTGTGACATTCCAAAGACTGCCTTTTCCACACGTTATGGACTTTATGAATTCTTGGTTATGTCTTTTGGACTCACCAATGCCCCAGCCTACTTCATGTACCTCATGAATTCGGTCTTCATGTCAGAACTAGACAAGTTTGTGGTGGTTTTCATTGACGACATTCTTATCTATTCTAAGAATGAGGAAGAGCATGCTGAACACCTTCGCATTGTTCTTCAAAGGTTGAGAGATCACCAGCTCTACGCCAAGTTCTCCAAGTGTGAATTCTGGCTAGAGAGCGTGAAGTTCTTAGGTCACACGGTTTCCAAGGATGGTATATCCGTGGATCCAACCAAAGTGCAAGAGATGTTGGATTGGCAACCACCTACCTCTGTCCACGAGATTCGGAGTTTTCTGGGTTTAGCTGGTTATTACCGCCGTTTCATTCCGGACTTCTCTCGGATTGTGAAGCCCATGACCGAACTCTTAAAGAAGGGAGTGATGTGGTTTGGACATCGCCTCGTGGTGCCCAAAAACACGGAACTCCGGAGGAAGATTATGGATGAGGCACATCTCTCTAAATTTTCTATCCATCCCGGCAGCACCAAAATGTACCAAGATTTGAAACAAAACTTTTGGTGGACTCGGATGAAGCGAGAAATTGCCACATATGTGTCGGAATGTGACACCTGCCAGCGGGTTAAGGCCAGCCACTTGAAGGTAGCAGACACGCTTCAACCTCTACCTATTCCCTCGTGGAAGTGGGAAGAAATAAACATGGATTTTATTGTTGGACTTCCCAGAACCCCTCAGGGGCATGACTCCATTTGGGTAATTGTGGATCGCCTTACCAAGACCGCACATTTTATTCCGGTCAATACCTTTTATAACGCTAAGAAGTACGCGGAGATTTATTTGGAGCGGATCGTTTGTCTACATGGGGTACCCAAGACGATAATTTCAGATCGTGGTGCTCCATTCGTAGCACGCTTTTGGGAACAATTGCAAATGTCCCTAGGCACCAAACTGATCCGTAGTTCAGCATATCACCCACAGACCGATGGGCAGACAGAAAGGGTAAATCAAATACTTGAGGATATGCTTCGAGCTTGTGTTATCCATTATGGAAAGAATTGGGAGAAGTGTCTATCTCTGGCCGAATTCTCCTATAACAACAGCTACCAAGCGAGTCTTAAAATGGCTCCTTTCGAAGCCTTGTATGGTAGGAGATGTCGGACCCCGTTGTGTTGGTCCCAGGCAGGCGAGAGGTATGCTTATGGCCCTGACCTTGTGAAGGAGGCAGAAGAAAAGGTTAGGATCATTCGTGAAAATTTGAGAACCGCCCAGTCACGACAGAAGAGCTACTTTGATCAGCGGCGGAAACCACTTCAGTTTGAAGTAGGTGATCACGTGTATCTTAAGGTCTCCCCGACCATGGGTGTGCAAAGATTTGGACTAAAAGGAAAGCTTGCACCTCGCTATATTGGCCCGTATGAAATCACTCAACAATGTGGGCCGGTAGCCTATCAAGTGAAGCTTCCCGAAAAACTCTCAGCTGTACACGATGTATTTCATGTTTCTCAACTTAAGAGGTGTCTACGTGTTCCGACCGAAGTCGTTGAACAAGAGGAACTCTCGGTTGAACCGGATCTCTCTTACGATGAGCATCCCGTTAAAATCCTCGACGAGAAAGAGCGACAAACACGACGGAAGGGAGTTAAAATGTACAAAATTCAGTGGAGTCATCACTCCGAGGATGAAGCCACGTGGGAAACCGAGGACTATCTTAAGAAGAACTACCCCGACATCCTTTCTTAGACCAAGGTACCTTTTCCCACCTTGTTCCTAAGTGCAATCGAATCTCGGGACGAGATTCTTTGTAAGGGGGGTAGGCTGTGACATCCCTGATGTAAAAATATTGGAAGTACTTTTAAAACAGGTTAAAAAGGGGAAAAAGTGGTGTTGGAACTCAAAAATTCATCAAAATTCAAATTTAACTTCAAAAGCAAAGGACCTTGGGCACCCAACTGAAATCTCAAGATTTTTGGTGCTGAACTTAAACATCTCGGACCAAAAGAGTAGTTGTCATCACCTACACCTACAGCCCTTCGCGACAACCTCGCCTCGGCGTTCGTTCCGCTCGATGACCCTCGAGCGGGGATGTCCGTCACGATCGAGCTTAGCCCGGATGTCCGTCACGATCGAGCTTAGCCCGGATGTCCGTCACGATCGAGCTATGTCCGTGACGATCGAGCCTAGCCAGTAGTTTCCGTCACGATTCGAGGCCGCACGATAGGACCCTCGAGGCCCCGCCGTCCGTCACGCTCGAGGCTCCACAGCCAAGCTCGAGGGGGCACTTACCCTCGAGCGACGTTCCGGCACGCTCGAGGCTCCGCAGCCAAGCTCGAGGACTTACCCTCGAGCGACGTTCCGTCACGCTCGAGGCTTCGCAGCCAAGCTCGAGGGGGGCACTCACCCTCGAGTGGCGTTTCCGACCCTTCGAGGCTCGGCAAGCTCGAGCTTGCGGCTCAAGCTCGAAGCGCCGTAGCGCCTGGTCGAAGTGCCTGGTCCAAGCTCGAAAGTTGTGTCCCACACCTCAGACCCCAACTTTTAATTTTACCCGTTTCGAAGTTCAGTTCGAATTTTTGGAGAAAATTCGAATTTGGAAATCGGAGCTCCACGGGCATGCTACAGTGCCCCTAGCGCGCGCTGCGTTGGCCGGAGCTCGGCCGCCACGTGGCCGGCGAGCGGCGCAGGCGGCGCTGAGCTGGCCAAGCCGCGGCGGACGCTGGCGCTTGTCGCCTAGCTCTTGTCCGGCCACTCCCGAGCCATCACTTCGCCGCTGTCGCCTCGCCTCGCCTCGCGCCGCGGAGCGCCATCATACGGTCGCGCGCCGCCGTGGCCGCACGCGCGCTCGCGCCGCGCCGAGCGCACTGCAAGCGGTAGAGTCCGTTCGCGTCGCGCCAAAGCCTCTGCTGAGGATCTCCACTTCATCACGCGATGATCTTTAACGCCCAACCGCGCGTGAGCGCTCTGTTCGAGCTCGCCGCGCCATCAATGGCGACCGCGACAGCCACCCACGCGCTCGCACGCTCCCGAGGCCGCACAGTGCCTCCCTTGCGTGCTCAATCACTCCACCAAGCACTCACACCCCTCCTCTCACTCGCTCACTTGGCCATTTCCACTTCCCCGCGCTCGCTCGGTCTTCTTCTTCCTAGCGCCGCGCGAACCGAGCTGAGCTTCTCCGAGAAATTCGCCCTCCACACTCCAGCATTCCCATGTTCGTCCCGCACGAAGCTAGCCCTCTACTCCAGCTCCATTTCTCCCCACTTTCCCCAAGCTATTGTCGCTTCTCCGGCGAGAATTCGTGATTTCCCCCAAATCGCGATTTTCGGCCGCCGGAGCACCCGCACGTCGAGACCCTACTCCGAGCCGTCCCCGAGGTCAACCGAGCACGCCATTGGCTTCCTCGAGCTCCACTGATGCTCTAGGACCCCTCGAACCTCGGCGAACGACCCCGAGCTCACCGGCGTAGAAGCCGCGGCGGCCGCGCCGCCACCACCTCGTCGCCGGCGCAACTCCGACCACCCCCGGCCTCCAAACCGTCCCCAAACGACTCGTGGTGAGCCCAGGAAGCTTTTCCCCCACTTCCCCGAGCCTAGTTCGCCGCCGTTTGGCCGGCGCAACTCCGGCGAGAGCCGAGGGCCTTCCTTCATCGTCTTCGTTTGTTTAGGGGTCTCTGCGCAAAAGTTCAGGGACTCGTTCGCGAAGTTTTGAAAGTTCTAGGGTTCCCTGCGAAAATAGATTCCTAAAACTAGATTTGTTTTTCCCGAATCTTGTAAAATCCATTAAAAATCGTACAAAAATCAGAAAAATGCACAAAAATACTCTCTGGATTCGTGAGAGTCTAAACTACAATCCCTATTAGACATGTTTATACTTTTGATGAACTGTTTTTGAGCTAAAATTCAAACTATGAAAATGGAAAGTAGTGCACCATTTCAAATCCAGAGCTCCGCTAGGGTTGAGCTTTGGATATGTTGTGTGTAGTGACTTTGGACAGCTTGTGTCCAAAGGGGACCTAAAAATATGAACTGTAGCTCCAGTTATAAATTAAAATGTGTTTTCTGTCTTTTTGCAGTGCAGAAATCTTTAAAAATAATCTGTGCAGTGAAAAATCACCATTTTGCTCCAGAGGACTAAAAACTTGTTAGCACACCTGTGAAAAATGAAAAACTTAATTTTTGCTCTGTTTAGGTTAGCAAATGAATAAATATGTGTTTTTGGATAGGAATTTATTGAGGACTACCCAAGGGTTATTTTGAGCCACCACTTGGCCAGAGCCCTCCTTGTACTTATGACTAGCTTTGGTAGGAAGATTTCCTGAATTGGATGTATTTCCAATTTTATATGAATTTATTTCATTTCTGCAGGCAGCAGATTGAATTAATTTTAATAAATTATGTGTAGCTCAGATTTAGCTAAATTTTGGAGTGAGCTTAGCTCTTATACTCCAGTAGCTGTCATAAAGTTTATAGATAAAAATGATGAGCAGAAAAGGAGAAACAAAAATGCGAAGTAATCTAGATGGAAATCGATTTATATAAAAGAATAAACCTTTTTGTAGTTAGTTAGAATAAAATAAATGGAATCTGAAATTCCAGAACAGCCACCCTAAGTTATGCATCTCATGTAGAAGGCGCTATCCCGGACGGCAACTACCACCTCATTCCCGCAGACGAGGAAGAAGTCCCGGAGGAAGGTGCCGGTGCAGGATCGACCAACCCGGAGGCTAACCCCCAGTTCGAGCAAGAAGGCAAGCCCCGGAGCATAACCTAACTTTACCAAATTATGCACTTTGAATTCTCTATGTTTGTGCATTTACGTTTCAAGGAGTTGATTGAATACCTTAGCTGCACATTTCCTAGTACCTATGAATTGCAACACTAGTATGAAAGGATCGATAGGGCATTGCTTAGGTCCGTTACAAGTCGAGTGATTTCCTGTCACTCGCGAGACATAGGAGTTGCTTGTCTTTTCTTATGTTGGAATCATAAGGATTGACGGGCGGGATGATAGATGTAGATCTCCCGTCCGTGTATGATAATTGATTAAGGTCGAAATGTGTGGTTGAGTGTGTCAAGTTTTTGAACGTACCACATGCATGCCGATGTATGGGGATCGGTAAGCCCGGTACCAGATTGAAGCAGCTAGGGCCGATAGCCATCTCTCCTTGGAAACTTTGTTTTCCCCTGCCGTACACTTGTGGATATATGCGTGAGACTGTGAGTGAAGCAGTAAACCTTTATCCTAAGGAAATGGACCCGGTTCCGAATTGTGGATCGATGGGAAAGGTTGGGAAATGCTTGTGCCTTTTATAGCAAGCAGAGTATCCGTGTGTGTTGGGTTTCCCCTGGCCAGGTAGCAAAATTCGGTTCGAACTGTCCGCTTCTCGCGGTTAATGAGACTGCTTGACCGCCTGGCTACATTGAGTAACAAGTGAAACTTTGAGATTGATAAACTTGTTCTATGAATTAATTTGTATTGCACCACTTGTATGCTTAGAGAGGATGCTAATCTAGAATGGTTAAATGTACTAGAATATGATGCTAAAACTTGAAAGCAAGGATCTACCTTTAGTTGCTTTTTGGCAAACAAACCCACCAGCCAAAAGCCTCTCATTGTCTAGATGTCGGTGATATAGATTTCACCCGACGGGTAAGCCTTGCTGAGTATTAGTATACTCAGCCTTGCTTGTGGCAATGATTTACAGGTACACCTTTGGATGTCGATGCTTTGTCTTGGCCTACCCAGGTTCCACCTGGCTGGCACATCGAATGGGTTCCGTCCTCTGCCGAGGATCAGGAGGAGTAGCACCGTGGCAGGCTTCAGCATGGTGTTATTTGTATCGTCGTTAGTTTATTTACTTCCGCTGCAATGAACTATTTTATTTCCGCCGCAAGACTTTGATACTCTGTTTTCATTTCAAACTTGGTTTGTAATAACTTTGAGATTCTATTTGTGTAAGTTAATTTGTGGAATGTTGTAATCTATGGAACTCACCTTCGTGTGGGCGTGCTGTTGTTTCGATCGAGAAAAGAACGTGGTTAATCGGGTTTAATCCGACGGCGCTCCAGCTTATTCCGGATTAAGTGCCTGACTACTCGGTTAGTGGTCCCGGGGTACTTAACTTGGAATAATTTCGGAGTGGTCCGCCACAAACTCGATCTCCGAACGACCGCAGAACCACAACCGGAGCTAATCCACACAAGACGGGGCAGCCCTAGTGGAACCCACAGAGCACGAATTAGTGGATCTCAGAGAGATCTCTCCACAAGTTCAAGAAGAACAAGGAAGAACAAGGGTTGAGTAAGACACTCAAGCAGCTCGGCTGCAAATATCACTGGGATAATCTTAATTCATCAAAAGTTTCTCTCTCTTTTGGCTTACAAAATAAGGGGTATTTATACTAACAATTAGTCCCAAAAATAGACGTGAACTGAAAGAGCCACGTGGGAAGGTGGAAGGCCAACTGGCTTGATTATTCATCAGTGGTCGTAAATTTCCCGCGTGTCTTCTGGCCTTCGGAGTGGTCTTCAATGTTTTGATCATAACTCCGCCTAGGAACGTCCAAAAGACACGGGACCAGATGCGTTGGAAAGCTAATTTGATCACCTTTCACACCATGTGTAGCATGCTTCACGGAATATTGTAGAGTGATACAGTTTCGCACGGAAACTTGGATATCAGGCTGACTATTGATCTTCTGAATAGTCTGCACCAAAAGCACTCGGCTGCCAAGCTGGGAGCTTTAATGCACTAGGAACTTAATGGAATTAGAAAGTTGACTTCAACACCTTTCCAACAAGTACTCATGGACCTTGACAGCTTCTATGAATCAAAAGATATGATTGTTTCTTCATGACAGTTCTGCCAGACCGAACTGGTTCGATGTAGTTCTCCTCGTGTCCTTGTCATCCTCCTTGGTGAGCCTGAGTAATAGCAACATGCACGATTTAGGAAGTATATAATTCTCATTAATAAATGGAATTTCACAAAGTAGCGCGTGCACCTCTTGTTGTAGCTGTTTAGCTCGGCTACGAGTAATTGGTCCATCGAAGACATGAGCTGGTGCAGCTAGACTTGATGATTGTTTCATCTTGCTTGATGTAGTCGGTATACTTGATGGTGTGGTTGGCGTGGGCATATCAACTTCCCAACCTTTCCTATCAATCCACAATTCGGCACCGGGTCCACTCCCTTAGGTCAAAGGTTTACCGCTTCACTCACGGCATCACGCATCTACCCACATGTGTACAGCAAGGGAAACAAAAAATTTCCAAGGAGGGATGGCAATCGGTCCTAGCTGTATCAATCAGGTACCGGGCTTCGGTTCCCATAGGTGGGCATGTGCGTGGTACGTTCAAAAACTTGACACACAGAACCACACGTTTCGACCTTAATCCAATTATCATACACGGACGGGAGATCTAGACATACCATCATGCCCATTCATCCTTATGATTCCAACATAACTAAAGACAAGCAACTCCTATATCTCGCGAGTGACAGGAAATCACTCGACTTGTAACGGTCCTAAAGCATTGCTCTACCGACCCTATCATACTAGTATTTCAAGACATAGGTACTGGAATCATGCAACTAGGGTGTTCAAACAACTCATTGAAACGTAAATGCACAAGCATAATAATTCATAGTTGCACAATTTAAGAGTTAGGTTATGCTCCGGGGCTTGCCTTCTTGAGCTACGCCGGTGTCAGACTTCGGGTCAATCACGATGACGTCGGCACCACCTTCGGGAGTTTCTTCTTCGTTGGCGGGGACGAGATTGTAGGTGCCGTCAGCGAGAGCGCCTTCTACATGAGATGCACAAGTTTTAAGAGTTGCTGCTAGTTTTAAGTCTAAAGGTTAAGGCACTTGAAGGCCATATTCACCTAGACATACTAGTGGGCTATTCTTTTCTTCACAAAATTAGAGAGAGTGTGTGGTGTAAGTTTTATGTTTTTATGATCGTGATTGTGTACACATATAAATAATTTAAACTATTATTTCTATGCAAGTGTTTAGTTCTGGAATTTAAACTTCGCATGCACCATATTTGATTAATTGTCAACTTGATCTATATCTTTTTATAAAACTTAATTTACTCTAGTTCCTTCTCATTTTTGTTTCTCTGTTTCTGTTCATCCTTTTTATCCACAAACTTTATGACAGCTACTGGAGTATATGAGTTAAGCTGACTCCAAAAATTAGCTAAAACAGAGCTATACATAAATTATTAAAAAATAGTACAAGTTGCTGCCCAAAGAAACAAGATTAATTCATATAAAATCAAAATTAGTTCCAAAACAGACTATTTCTCTACCAGAGCTAAACATGAGTAAAGGAAAGGCTCTGGCCAAGTGGTAGCTAAAAATAACACTTGGACAGCCCTCTACAATTTTCTACCCAAAAACCAACACCTATTTATTTTATAGCCTAGACAGAGTCTAAAATTAAGTTTAGCATTTTTACAACATGTAATAACAAGTTTCTATGCCTCTGGAGAAAGGTGGTGATTTTTTACTGCATGGAATATTTTTAATAAATTCAGAAATGAGCTAGAACAGGAATCACTAAACAAATCATAACTGAAGATACAGGCCATATTTTTAGGTTTCCTTTGGATACAAAGCTTCTACGGACCACACAAACAACATATCCAAAGTTCAGCTACAAAAGAGTTCAGGATTTGAAATGGTGTAGAAAACTCTAAAATGTGAGTTTGAATTTTAATTCAAAAACTATTCTTCAAAAGTGTATACATGCAAACATGAGATTGGAGTTTTCAATCTCCTGAGTCCAGGGAGTATTTTTGTGCAATTTTCTCGTTTTTCTACGATGTTTCATGGATTTTACAAGATCTCAGAAATTGGATCTAGTTTTAAAGAATCTTTTTACGCCGGGAACCCTAGATCTTTTAAAACCTTGCAAACAAGTCTTTGAATCTTACCCAGAGGACCCTAGAACTAAAAAGGGGAATGTGTATAGGCCCTTGGCTCACCGGCGACCGGATTCCGGCGAGGAGACGGCGAACCAGTGCGGGGAAGTGGGGGAAAACGACGAGGGGCTCACCGCGAGTCGGTTGGGAGTGGTCTCGTGGACGGAGGTGGAGGGGCGCGGCTCGTCGACGGTGAGCGGCAGAGCGGCTTGCTCCGGCGACGTCGGTAGCTAGCTGTGGGGGTCGAGGCGGTGCGCGGCTTGGCTTAGGAGCTTCACCGGGAGGAGGCGGAGCTCGTCGAGGGGCTTGACGGCGACGGGGATGACCGGAGGGTAGGGCTCGGCGTGGAGGTGGAGTTCGTGGCGGGAAATGGCAGAGCGGCAGGGAAAACTTCGATTCCCGTTGAGGGCTTCTCAATTCGAGCTGGGAATGGATCGAGGGGCTAGCTAGGTGGATGAGGGAGCTTCGGGTGCGGGGGATTGGGAATCCATGGAGGGGAACGCGGCCGGAGGTGGAAGAAGGGTGTGAGGGAGCACGGGGAGAAGGAATGGCAGCTTCGCTGGCCGAGGAAAGGAACTAGGGTGACTTGGCCGATATTTGGAGCGAGCTAGAGCTGGCTAGGCGGTCTGGGAAACACGCGCGAGGCGGATGGGCGACGGCAGCGCCATTGATGCGCCTGCAAGCTCAGGCAGGGCGCTGGCTGCATTTGGGCATCAAGGATCGTGGCGTGGGTGAGGGGAGATACGCCGCAGAGCCGCTGGCGCATAGCGGGCGCGAATCAGGGCCGTGGGAGAGCTCTGCACGGCGTGCGCGACGACTGCAAACGGTGGAGCTCGGCTCGCCATGATGTCACTCCGCGTGGCGAGGCAAGCCTGGGCGCAGCAGCGCGCAGGTGACCGAACAGAGGCGCTGGCGTGCTCGTGGGGAAGAGAGGCGCGGCTGCCGCAGCTTTGGCCGGCCTGACCGAGTCTCCGCCGCTCGCCGGCCATGTGGCGGCCGCTGGCGGCCTCGAGCAAAGCACGCCCGGGCTGTAGTCGGGATGCCCATGGAGCTCCCTGGTTCAAACGTGTAAATTTCCAAAAATTTGAACTAAACTTCAAAATGTGCAAACACAAAAGTTGTAGTATGAAAGGTGGGACACAACTTTCCTTTTGGGGTGAACCTGAAATCACGAATTTTTCAAGCTCAAACAAGCCATTTTTGAAAAGGTGTTCTTCAGTGTTCTTCACGGTTTTTAGGGTTTTTGAGGGGCTTAACTGCAAAATTTGAAAAAGTTCCAAACAGTAACTAGTGATGAAAAACAACTTTTATGTTTGGAGATTTTCAAGTTTAGTAAGAAATTGTTGAGATCTCAGTTGGGTGTCAATTTAGCCTTATTGAAATTCAAACTCGAATTTAAAAGTCAACTTAAGTGTGTTAATACCATTGCTGCCATTTTTCCCTGTTTTTAGTGTATTTTTAAGGTTCTAAACATCAGGGATGTCACAGCCTACCCCCCTTAAAAGGAATCTCGCCCTGAGATTTGATTGTGCTTAGTGACATGGTAGGGAAAGAGTTACCTTGGTCTTAGGAAGGATGTCGGGGAAGTTCGTTTTTAAGATACTCTTCGATTTCCCACGTGGCTTCATCCTCGGAGTGATGACTCCACTGAATTTTGTATATTTTAACTTCTCTTCTTCGTGTCTTTCTCTCTTTCTCATCGAGGATCTTGATAGGATGCTCATCATAAGAAAGATCCGGTTGAACCGAGAGTTCTTCTTGCTCAACAACCTCGGTCGGAATACGAAGACACTTTTTGAGTTGGGAGACATGGAAAACGTTGTGCACGGCGGAGAGTTTCTCGGGAAGCCTCACACGGTATGCAACCGGTCCACTTTGTTGAGTGATTTCATATGGACCGATATAGCAAGGTGCAAGTTTTCCTTTCAACCCAAACCTTTGCAGACCCTTGCTCGGGGAGACCTTGAGATACACATGATTGCTGACTTCGAACTGAAGGGGCTTCCGTCTTTGATCAAAGTAACTCTTCTACCGAGATTGTGGGGTTCTTAAGTTTTCATGGATGATCCTAACCCTTTCTTCTGCTTCTTTTACAAGGTCAGGGCCGTATATGTATCTCTCGCCTGCCTGAGACCAACACAACGGTGTTCGACATCTTCTACCATACAAAGCTTCGAAAGGTGCCATTTTTAGACTTGCTTGGTAGCTGTTGTTATAAGAGAATTCAGCCAGAGATAAACATTTCTCCCAATTTTTCCCATAATGGATAACACAAGCTCGAAGCATATCTTCAAGGATTTGATTTACTCTTTCCATCTACCCATCGGTTTGAGGGTGGTACGCTGAACTACGGATCAGTTTTGTGCCTAGGGATAGTTGCAAATGTTCCCAAAAGCATGCCGCAAATTGAGTACCACGATCAGAAATTATCGTCTTGGGTACCCCATGTAAACAAACAATCCGTTCCAAATAGATTTCAGCATACTTCATAGCAGTATAGGCTGTATTGACCGGAATAAAATGTGTGGTTTTTGTGAGGTGGTCCACAATTACCCAAATGGAGTCATGCCCCTGAGGGGTCCTGGGAAGTCCAACAATGAAATCTATGCTTATATCTTCCCACTTCCATGAGGGAATAGGTAGAGGTTGAAGAGTGCCTGCTACCTTCAAGTGGCTAGCCTTTACCCGCTGACACGTGTCACATTCCGACACATATTTGGCAATCTCCCGCTTCAACCTAGTCCACCAAGAGTTTTGTTTTAAGGTCTTGGTACATTTTGGTGCTACCGGGATGGATGGAAAATTTGGAAAGATGAGCTTCATCCATGATTTTCCTTTGGATTTTGGCGTTTTTGGGCACCACTATCCGATGTCCAAACCACATCACTCCCTGCCCATCTAATCGGAAGCATTTATATTTTGCCTTTCCCTTTGCCAATTTTCTTTTGAGGATTTTAATGCTTGCATCATTTAATTGGGCCACAACAATCTAATCGTGCAAGGTTGGTTCAATAGAGATATGGTTTGAATACCTGTGAGGAACAATCTCTAAGTTGAGCTTAGCCATTTCATGGCACAAGGTGTCAGCATAGGACTCCACGGAGGGGCAGTGACAGTGAGCCTTACGGCTTAGTGCATCTGCAACCACATTAGCCTTCCCGGGGTGATAATGCACACTAAGATCATAGTCCTTAGCCAACTCCAACCATCGTTGCTGCCTCATATTCAAATGTGTCTGAGTGAAGACATATTTGAGGCTCTTGTGATCGGTGTATATATTGCATGGAACACCCATCAGGTAGTGTCTCAAATCTTGAGAGCATGAATGACCGCTGCCAACTCAAGATCATGTGTAGGGTAGTTTTGCTCATGCGACCGGAGTGCTCGGGAAGCATAAGCAATGACCCGATTCTCTTATATAAGGACACACCCAAGTCCGGTGCCTGAAGCATCACAATAAACATCATAGGGCTTGGTGCTATCGGGTTGAGCTAGGACTGGGGCTGAAGTTAAATGTTTTCTCAAAGTGTGGAAAGTTTCTTCACATTTGGCACTCCACTCAAATTTGACTCCCTTCTTTAAGAGTTCGGTCATGGGTTTTGGAATTCAAGAGAAATCTGGAATGAAGCGGCGATAGTAACCGGCTAGACCCAGAAAACTCCGAATCTCATGGACAGAGGTAGGTGGCTGCCAATCCATCACCTAACGCACCTTGGTTGGATCCACGGATATACCATCCTTGGAGACTGTATGACCCAAGAATTTCACACTTTCTAGCCAGAATTCACATTTGGAGAATTTGGCGTAGAGTTGATGGTCTCTCAACCTTTGAAGAACAATGCGGAGGTGTTCGGCATGCTCTTCCTCATTCTTGGAATATATGAGAATGTCATCAATAAAAACCACCACAAACTTGTCAAGCTCGGACATGAAAACCGAATTCATGAGGTACATGAAGTAGGCTGCGGCATTGGTGAGCCCAAATGACATGACCAAATATCCATACAGTCCGTAGCGGGTGGAGAAGGCAGTCTTGGGAATGTCACAAGGACGAATCTTTATTTGGTGATAGCCAGAGCGAAGATCAATCTTGGAGAACACTCTAGCGCCAGCTAGTTGCTCAGATAGGACATCAATGCGGGGAAGTGGATACTTGTTTTTAATGGTCACCGCATTAAGAGGCCGGTAGTCAATACACAACCTCAAAGAATGATCCTTCTTCTTCACAAAAATAGCCGGACAACCCTATGGTGACACATTAGGACGGATGAAACCCTTGTCTAGCAATTCTTGGAGTTGAATTTTGAATTCAGCCAATTCATTGTGTGGCATTCTATAGGGCCTTTTTGATATCGGTGCTGTGCCAGGTTGAAGTTCAATTACAAATTCAATGTCCCTGTCCGGCGGCATCCCAGGTAAGTCATCCAGAAAAACATCGGCATACTCAAATACCACCGGAATGTCTTTTAGTTGTGTTTCTACCATAGTGTAAGCATAAGCTTTGGCGCATTTTCGGTGTGGCAGATATAGTGCACTACGGCCAGCAGGAGTCTTCCTCTTCTTCTCGGCCTTATGAGCCATGTTAGCATCATCCTGGGCAATAGCAATATTCACAAGTTCACCGTATGTGGCGACTCGCGTAGTGGTCAGCTGGGCCTTGAGCTTGGTATTGAGGCCACGGCGGAACCTTTCTATCTTCTTTTCATTTGAATCAGCATGATGACCCGCATAAGGACACAGACTGTTGAAGGCCTGGGAGTATTGGAGCACAGTGCAGGTTCCGTGAGTCAGTGCCAGGAACTCATTCAGCTTCCTCTCAACCAATCCAGTAGGAATATGGTGGGCTTTGGAGGCAATCTTGAATTCCTCCCACTCAATGACATGGTCCTCCTGCTGAAGAGCCAGATAGTTCTCCCACCACAGGGGAGCTGTGCTACGGAGCTGTTGTGCTGCAAAGACCACCTTGCGGGTTGGAGTACAAGGTGTAGCCAGGATGGAGAACTTGGATTCGATGGCCCGAATCCATGCATCAGCTTCCAAGGGCTCCTCGGCTCTTGAGAACACTGGAGGGTGGGTAGCCAAGAAGTCCTCGTACCGTGCCACTTGAGGTGGAGGGGCACGATGACCACCCTACTGCTGCTGCATCATCTATTGCTGGTGCTGTAGATTACGGAGGATCTCCGTTTGGGTGGCATACAGCTGCTGCCACGTTGGGGGTTGTTGCGGTGGCGGCGGTGGTGGTGGCTGTTGGTCTTCCTGCCCTTGCGGGTTAGCGTTGGATCCGCTAGCATCGTGACCGCTGCGAGTGATAGCCATCTGCAGTTGGTACTTGTATTAGCCACAATTCATATACTTGCATAAATCAATGACAAGATGGAACGTGGCAATGTAATGAAGTTTACTATGTAAGGATAACATATCAGCAAGCAGCTTTGGAAGAAAAATCATATCCTCCAGCAAAGTCGAGTTAGATGCTCCAGTTCAGTCAGTAGCTTCAAAATTTCTTACTCTACAACTTTCGTGTTTAACTCAGAACCAAAATCGGGCTAGAACTAGGCCGAAAAATTAAAGTTCCAGTTCTCTGTTTTTGCTGTTTTTCAGGAGGCCGAGTTGTAGTGTTTTGGTTGCCATTTTTATTTCGCTTAACCAACGAGGTTGAATTTTGGTGAGCGTTTTGTTTGACAAATTTCAGACAACTTTGTGGATCATGTCACAGCCCAGATGTGAAGGGAAAACACATTAATAACTAAAATAAGAGTAGCTGCAGAAAGTTTTCAGCACAACCATTACAACCCTTCTCAAGTTTTGGGCTCACACATCCCATGCCAAATGGATTACATGTTCAAAAGCTTAAAAGGAAACTCAACTCCAACTAGCCTATTACATCATGAAACCCAAAAACTCCCGATTTGGCTAACTGTTGTGATGGCACCCAATTTAGAACATCTCTGACCTTCTTCGGGTCAACCGCTACTCCTCCATTTGACAACACATAACCCAAGAATGATACTTCCTTCAGCCAAAACTCACATTTGCTCCATTGAACTTACAACCGCTCAACCGATGCTTCGGGAGTCATCCATTGATACTCAGTACTATGAGGTGTGCCAGAAAGTTTACCCCCCTTATTGTCCCTGACATACTTCTCGCAAAAACTCGGAGCTAGTCCTGATAAACTGAAGAAGATCCACTGAACTGACAAGATAAGGAACCCAGATAATAGAGAAAAGGTAGATGATGTGCACAAGAGTTAAGGAACCCAACTATTTATTCATAAATCCTTATACCTTAATCCAATACTAGATGATTGCAGACTTCCATATGTGCTCATCACAATCATTACAAAGATCCAAATCACACATAAGCATAGTGACAATTCATTCAACCATCTAAAGACATAATTCACACAAGACTTCGACACTCTTAGACTAGTTTTGGACTTAAAAACATTCTATTCGATCCCTATTACAACTTATGGTAGCATCTAGGGGTCGATGGTGGTGTGGGCGGTGGGAGAGTTGTAGCGTGGCCTCCTGCGCGGTGGTGACTTTCCATGGTACTCTGGTTTGCGGGGCACAGGTCCTCCCAACTGGTGCTGCAACTCCTCATTCTTCTGTTGCATGGCAGAGAGCTCCCTCCTTAGCATGAGGTTTTCATCTGACACAATATCCAGTTCTGTGTTGAGAGTAGCCACAAGCACCACTGTAGAAGCAAGCTGGGGGTCCTGAATGTCAGCAGTACATGCGATGGTGCAAGCTATTGCACCACTCCTCCGGCGTGGGTACCACCTCTCTGGCTCATCCTCGATCTCTGAGTAGAACTTCTGGCGGTAGACATAGTAGGCTTGACGAGCAGCATCAGCAATTCCTGCCTCGTGAGAATCCCGGTCAGTAATAGCAACGTGAACCGATATCTCGCGAGCTGCTCTCGCCCACTGATCGGTCACCCTCACATGCACCGAGGTCCTCCAGAAGTTGCGGTAGAAGAGATGCGTCCACCACCCACTACGGTACTCCACTCCAACATTGCCGAAGTCGTAGTGGTTACGAAGCACTCTAAGAAGCCTGTGGTGGTAGAAGTCGTCGCCCCCATCTCGGACGAAGTCGTAGACAATCCACCGGGCCACTCCCGAAGCTAGCTGAGGTGGTGACGGAGTTGGGGGAGTCTGGGGCTCTTCCTCTTCATCCGATGGATCTCCTGCGTTGGCATTGGCATCTTCCATGGCGCCACATCCTGCAGCGTCCATCTGCTGGTCTGCTTGCTCCTCTTGTTGTTGTTCTGACTCCGAGGACTCAAGCTCTCGCTCCTCGGGATCCTCCTCTTTGGACTCCTGCTGCTCTTCTTCGGTCTGTTGCCTCAAAAGCTCTTCTTCCTCGCGCTTGTCTTCCCAATCCTGGTAGGCATCTAGGTTGCATGCCACCTAGGAGTATTCAGTGATGCGGGGTGGAAGATAGCCACAGGTACTCTTGCGGGGTGTCTGTTTCGTGCGAGCCATCTAAAGCATCAAGATGAAAGAGTAAACAAAAGTTAGAAACTTTTTCGCAATGGATAGAGGTAGGATAGAGCCCCATTTCTCAATAGAAACTCAACTCCAAGGTAGAAGATAACAAAAGAGCAAGGATTAAGCAAAATCTAATCTACCGTTCTATCAAGGCTGTGATCCTACAGTCAACACGGCTCTGATACCAACTTTGTAACACCTAGATTTCCAAGAAATCCGAATGCTTCCACATGTGTGCCTAAGATGTCCACAGAACACATATAGATTACAAGTATTGAATCACAGAGAACACAATGCTCGAATAAAATAGTTTATATCAGAGTTTAACACAAGACATAGTATTAAACAAATAACACAGCGGAAGTCTTAATATTATTAAACGTTTCTCAACTAGTAGAGCCTCAAGTCCACAGGGATACCGACTGGTTGAACACAGCTAGAAATACGGCAGATCCTCCGGAAACTCAGCAAGCGGCTGATCATTCACTGCTCTATCTGTTACCTATCCGGGATTTTGTTGAATAGTTGCAAATGTATGTAAACCATCTTACTTAACAAGTATAATACGGGTTATGCAAGAACAAAAGGCTTGACACGGTTGAACTGCATTAGCAATTTTAGTTGTTTCATTTTAATATCATCCAAATTTCTACAAGTGAGTAGAATCCCAATTATGAACCCAATAATAATATATAAGTAGTTATAGAATATACCAACATCAACCACTAACATCATCTTCTAATAAAAAAGGATCCAGGCCGCTCGTAACCGTGAGCATGGGTATAATGATAGATTTAACACTCTGCAGAGGTTTCACCCTTTACCCGTCGGTCACATAAATCCAAAAGAACTTATGCTACAAGGACTTTCACAAAACACCCTAACAAGCACAGTAGCCATTTTGGTTCAACATAGGCAGCATAACCCAAGGCATCGAGATTGACGTACGCTCAGGGCGCAACGTGAGGGGGTCAATGGCGTCCAGAGCGAGAGCGCAATCATCGCAACGTGTGAAGCTGCCATACATCGGGCGCTTACATCACGGGACTTTGCCTAACGAGACATAGCCAACGGATAAATCCGTCCTCGATGGACCAAACTATACTCTCACGAATGTTCCCCACAAACGCCTTTCGGTAACCACTGACGAGCTAGAGACGTACAAGCTAATTATCCAAGACTAGAGCCATTATAGTTCCAACGACGACGAACAAGTTCCTGGGTTGCCGCTTTAAGAACCGGACCTTACGAAGAGATATTAGAACAAAGCACGAAGCACATGCTCTAATTCCCTAGACCAAACCTTATAGAGACACTAGAGCAAAGCACGAAGCACATGCTCTAGTTCCCCGAACCATGTTGCTAAAAAGCATCTTTTAATCATCATTGAAGTGAACCATTAATTCAATATTGACAATTAAATAAATGTTGTTCGCAGCGCGTAGCAAATACTACCCATAATGCATATAACCCGGGTAAACAAGGAATAAGGTAAAGACTAGGAACATCCTTATTGTATAACAAAATTAGACACATGCATATGAACATATGATTAAATGGTGAATAGGTAACAAGGATTGTCCGTGTTATACTTGCCTTCCTCAGCAAACTACTGCTGCACCTGCTCTTTGGAAACGGGATCGTCGACGAACTCGAACGGCTCGTCCACTACTCACATCGATCACCACACAAGCATCCACACATACATGTATACAAGGCATTTCATTAGAACAGTACACCAAACATAAAAAAATGATGAAATAAGGCTTTAGAATTACTGTACGGTTCACTATAAATACATGAGCACGAAAATCATTCAAATCGAAGTTAAAACGAAGAAACTACGCTTAAAACGGGCTCTAGGGGCTTGCTGGTGAGAGTTTTAGGCTTCAAGGGGTGTTTTTGAAAGAAACCAGGGACCTAAAACATAATTTCGTATAAAAACCCAAGGGCTAAGGAGTAAAACAGCTATCTAGGACGGCGGCTACTATTTTTTAAATGCACAGGGGCTAAACCGAAAGAAAAAGGACCTAACTATAAATACTTTTGAACTAACACGGACCGCGGGTTGATTTTCGTAAAAGGCAGGGGCTTATTTGCAAACGGCCAGGTGGCGGCTGAGGGATGATGTCGGCTGACGCCACGGTCTACTGTGCCATGAACCGGCCGTAGACCGCAGTCCACGGGTCCACGGTGGACCGGGTTCATACCGTTTCGGGTTTTAGATCTCGGCCGTCGGATCGCGATCTAGCGGTGGAAAACAGATCGGCTTCGGGGCTCGCCGGAGTTGGCGGTGCCGCCCAGCTCGTCGGCGGACGCTCGCTAGAGTTGAGCAATCCAGGCACTAGGGTGCTCTATGTGGCGGACCACTCCGAAATTATTCCAAGTTAAGTACCTCGGGATCACTAATCGAGTAGTCAGGCACTTAATCCGGAATAAGCTGGAGCGCCGTCGGATTAAACCCGATTAACCACGTTCTTTTCTCGATCGAAACAACAGCACGCCCACACGAAGGTGGGTTCCAGAGATTACAACATTCCACAAATTTAACATACATAAAGGGGAACATAGAGTTATTACAAACCAAGTTCAAATTTCAATCAGAGTAATAAAGTCTTGCAGCGGAAATAAAAGTTCATTGCAGCGGAAGAAAAATAATCTAACGACGATGCATATAACATCGTGCTGAAGCTTGCCACGATGCTACTCCTCCCGATCCTCGGCAGAGGACGGAAACCATTCGATGTGCCAGCCAGGTGGAACCTGGGTAGGCCAAGTCAAAGCATCGACGGCCACATCCAACATGGTACCTGTAAATCAATGCCACAAGCAAGGCTGAGTATACTAATACTCAGCAAGGCTTACCCGTCGGGTGAAAACTACATCACCGACATCTAGACAATGAGAGGCTTTTGGCTGGTGGGTTTGTTTGCCAAAAAGCAACTAAGAGTAGGTCCTTGCTTTCAAGTTTTAGCATCACATTCTAGTAGGTTTAACCATTCTAGATTAGCATCATCTCTAATCATACAAGTGGTGCAATACAACTTATTCCATACAACAAGTTCATAAATGTCATAATTCCACTTGTTACTCAATGTAGCAAGGCGGTCAAGCAGTCTCATTAACCGCGAGAAGCGGACAGTTCGAACCAAATTTTGCTACCTAGCCAGGGGAAACCCAACACACACGGATACTCTGCTTGCAATAAAAAGGTACAAGCATTTCCCAACCTTTCCCATCGATCCACAATTCGGAACCGGGTCCATTTCCTTAGGATAAAGGTTTACTGCTTCACTCACAGTCTCACGCATATATCCACAAGTGTACGGCAGGAGAAAACAAAGTTTCCAAGGAGAGATGGCTATCGGCCCTAGCTGCTTCAATCTGGTACCGGGCTTACCGATTCCCATATATCGGCATGCATGTGGCACGTTCAAAAACTTGACAGCTCTTTCCACACGTTTCGACCTTAAATCAATTATCATACACGGACGGGAGATCTACATCTATCATCCCGCCCGTCAATCCTTATGATTCCAACATAAGTAAAGACAAGCAATTCCTATGTCTCGCGAGTGACAGGAAATCACTCGACTTGTAACGGACCTAAAGCAATGCCCTATCGATCCTTGCATGCTAGTGTTGCAATTCATAGGTACTAGGAAATGTGCAGCTAAGGTATTCAATCAACTCCTTGAAACGTAAATGCACACGCATAGGGAATTCATAGATGCATAATTGGTAAAGGTTAGGTTATGCTCCGGGGCTTGCCTTCTTGCTCAAACTGGGGGTTAGCCTCGGGGTTGGTCGCTCCTTCATCGGCACCGTCCTCCGGGACTTCTTCCTCGTCTGCGGGGATGAGGTGGTAGTTGCCGTCTGGGATAGTGCCTTCTACATGAGATGCATAGCTTAAGGTGGCTGCCTATTGATTCTAAGATTAAGGCCTTTGAAGGCCATATTCACCTAGACATGCCTAAGCATTACTAATTTCTTCACAAAAACACGGTGAAGGCGTGGACAAAATTTTATTTAACTTCGATGGTGATTGTGTACATATATACAAGAATTCTATTTATTACTTCACAATTTAGGGTGCCGTTCTGGAATTTCAGATTCCATTTATTTTATTCTAACTAATTAACCAAAAAGGTTTATTCTTTTATATAAATCAAATTCCACCTAGATTCCTTCCCATTTTTGTTTCTCCATTTCTGCTCAACATTTTTACCTATAAACTTTATGACAGCTACTGGAGTATAAGAGCTAAGCTCACTCCAAAATTTAGCTAATTCTGAGCTACACATAATTTATTAAAAATGTATCAAACAGTTATCTGCAGAAATGAAATAAATTCATATAAAATTGAAAATTCATCCATTTCAGGAGATTTTCCTACCAAAGCTAGTCATAAGCATGAGGAGGGCTCTGGCCAAGTGGTGGCTCAAACTAACCCTTGGATAGTCCTCAATAAATTTCTATCCAAAAACACATATTTATTTATTTGCTAGCCTAAACAGAGCAAAAATTAAGTTTTTCATTTTTAACAGGTGTGCTAACAAGTTTTTAGTCCTCTGGAGCAAAATGGTGATTTTTCAATGCACAGATTATTTTTAATGATTTCTGCACTGCAAAAAGACAGTAAACACATTTTAATTCATAACTGGTGCTATAGTTCATATTTTTAGGTCCCCTTTGGACACAAGCTGTCCAAGGTCACTACACACAACATATCCAAAGATCAACCCTAGCGGAGCTCTGGATTTGACATGGTGCACAACTTTCATTTTTCACAGTATGAATTTTAATTCAAAATCGGTTCGTCAAAAGCATACACATGTCTAAAGGAGATTGGAGTTTACAATCTCACGAGTCCAGGGAGTATTTTTGTGTATTTTTCTGATTTTTGTACGATTTTTAACGGATTTTACAAGATTCGGGAAAATCAAATCTAGGTTTAAGAATCTTTTTACGCCGGGGACCCTAGAACTTTCAAAACCTTTCAAACTAGTCCCTGACTTTTGCACGGAGGACCCCGGGAAAACAAAGACGATGAACTTCGGTCCCTGGGCCCTCGCCGGAGTTGCGCCGGCCAAACGGCGGCGAACTAGGCTCGGGGAAGTGGGGGAAAAGTATCCTGGGCTCACCACGAGTCGGTTGGGGACGGTTGGGAGGCCGGAGATGGTCGGAGTTTCGCCGGCGACGATGCAGTGGCGGCGCGGCCGTCGCGGCTTCTACGCCGGTGAGGTCGGGGGCGTTCGTCGAGGTTTGAAGGGTCCTAGAGCACCAGTGGAGCTCGAGGAAGCTAATGGCGTGCTCGGTTGACCTCGGGGACGGCTCGGAGTAGGGTCTCGACGTGCGGGTGCTCCGGCGGCCGAAAATCGCGATTTGGGGGAAATCTCGAATTCTCGCCGGAGAAGCGACAATAGCTTGGGGAAAGTGGGGGGATTTGGAGCTGGAGTAGAGGGCTAGCTTCGTGCGCGACGAATTTGGGAATGGTGGAGTGTGGAAGGTGACTTTCTCGGAGAAGCTCGGCACGGTTCGCGCGGCGCGAGGAAGCAGATGACCGAGCGAGCGCGGGGAAGAGAAAATGGCGAAGTGAGCGAGTGAGTGGAGGGTGTGAGTGTTCGGTGGAGTGCTAGGGCACGCAAGGGAGGCACTGTGCTGCCTCGGGAGCGTGCGAGCGCGCGGCGCGGCGCGAGCAGGCCGCCATGAATGCGGAGCGAGCTCGGGCAGCGCGCGAGCGACTCGACCGGGCGAGGAGATCCTCGAGTGACGTCGGGGGATCTTCAAAAGTGCATTTGGCGCGGAGTGGAGGGGAATCGCGGCTTGCGGAGCTGCTCAGCGCAACGCGCGCGCGCGCGGCCACTGCGGTGCTCCGACCGCATGATGCTGCTCGCGCGGCGCGAGGCGAAGCGGCTCGACGACGGCGAAGTGACGGCTCGGGAGGGGCGAGACAAGAGCTAGGCGACAAGCGCCAACGTCCGCTGCGGCTCGGCCAGCTCGGCGCCGCCTGCGCCGCTCGCCGGCCACGTGGCGGCCGAGCTCCGGCCAGCGCAGGGACGCGCCAGGGGCACTGTAGCTTGCCCGTGGAGCTCCGATTTCAAATTCGAAATTTCTCCAAAAATTTGAACTGAACTTGAAAAAGTGTAAAAATAAAAGTTGGAGTTTGGAAGATGGGACACAACTTTTTTTGGGGTGAACCTGAAAGTCCAAGTTTTTCGAGCTCAAACAACCCAAAAACAAAAAGGTGCCCAGAATGGTAATTTGAGTTTTTGAGGGACTAAACTGTAAAATTTTCAAAAGTTCCCAACAGTGACTAGGGTTTATTTGTGATGACAAACAACTTTTATTTTTGGAGATTTTCAAGTTTAGTACAAAAATCTTGAGTTTTCAGTTGGTGCTAAACAACCCTTGTTTTTGGAATTTAAATTTGAATTTTTGATGGATTTTTGAATTTCAACCCATAATTCCCTGTTGCATTGATTTTAATTGCACTTTTTAATTCTTTTGACATCAGAGATGTCACAGCCTACCCCCCTTAAAAGGAATCTCGTCCCGAGATTCGATTAAACTTGGAGATAAAGAGGGGAAAAGAAATACCTCGGCTTATGAAAGGATGTCGGGGAAATTCTTCCTAAGATAGTCCTCTGTTTCCCATGTGGCTTCATCTTCGGAGTGATAGCTCCATTGAATTTTGTACATTTTCACTCCTTTCCTTCGTGTTTGCCTCTCCTTCTCGTCGAGGATCTTGACAGGATGCTCATCATAAGAGAGATCCGGTTCAACCGAGAGTTCCTCTTGTTCAACAACCTCGGTCGGAACACGAAGACACCTCTTGAGTTGAGAAACATGGAATACATTGTGTATAGCTGAAAGTTGCTCGGGAAGCTTCACTTGATAGGCTACCGGCCCACATTGCTGAGTAATTTCATACGGGCCGATATAACGAGGTGCAAGCTTTCCTTTTAGTCCAAATCTTTGCACACCCTTGGTCGGGGAGACCTTAAGATACACGTGATCACCAACTTCAAACTGAAGTGGCTTCCGCCGCTGATCAAAGTAGCTCTTTTGCCGTGACTGGGCGATCTTCAAATTCTCCTGAATGATCCTAACCTTTTCTTCTGCTTCCTTCACAAGGTCAGGGCCATAAGTATACCTCTCGCCTGCCTGGGACCAACACAACGGGGTCCGACATCTTCTACCATATAAGGCTTTGAAAGGTGCCATTTTAAGACTCGCTTGGTAGCTGTTGTTATAGGAGAATTCGGCCAGAGATAAACACTTCTCCCAATTCTTCCCATAATGAATAACACAAGCTCGAAGCATATCCTCAAGTATTTGATTTACCCTTTCCGTCTGTCCATCGGTCTGTGGGTGATATGCTGAACTACGGATCAGTTTGGTGCCTAGGGACAATTGCAACTGTTCCCAAAAGCGTGCTACGAACGGAGCACCACGATCTGAAATTATCGTCTTGGGTACCCCTTGTAGACAAACGATCCGCTCCAAATAAATCTCCGCGTACTTCTTAGCAGCATAAATGGTATTGACTGGAATAAAATGGGCGGTCTTGGTAAGGCGATCCACAATTACCCAAATAGAATCGTGCCCCTGAGGGGTTCTGGGAAGTCCAACAATAAAATCCATGCTTATATCTTCCCACTTCCATGAGGGAATAGGTAGAGGTTGAAGCGTGCCTGCTACCTTCAAGTGGCTAGCCTTAACCCGCTGGCACGTGTCACATTCCGACACATACGTGGCAATTTCTCGCTTCATTCGAGTCCACCAAAAGTTTTGTTTCAAATCTTGGTACATTTTGGTGCTGCCGGGATGGATAGAAAATTTGGAGAGATGTGCCTCATCCATAATCTTCCTCCGGAGTTCCGTGTTTTTGGGCACCACGAGGCGATGTCCAAACCACATCACTCCCTGCCCATCTAACCGGAAACACTTGTACTTCTCTTTCACCTTCTCCTTAGACAATTTCCTTTTAAGGATTTTAATGCTCGCGTCATTCAATTGGGCTACAACAATCTGATCGTGCAAGGTTGGTTCAACTGCAACATGGTTGAAGTACCCGTGCGGAACAATCTCTAAATTGAGCTTTGCCATTTCATGACACAGGGTGTCAGCATAGGACTCCACGGAAAGACAATGACAATGGGCCTTGCGACTTAGTGCATCCGCCACTACATTAGCCTTCCCGGGGTGATAATGCACACTAAGGTCATAGTCCTTTGCTAACTCCAACCATCTTCGCTGCCTCATATTCAAATGTGCCTGAGTGAAGACATATTTGAGGCTCTTGTGGTCTGTGTATATGTTGCAGGGAACACCCATCAAATAGTGTCTCCACATCTTGAGAGTATGAATAACCGCTGCTAACTCAAGATCATGCGTGGGGTAGTTTTGCTCATGAGGCCGAAGTGCTCGTGAAGCATAAGCAATGACTCGGTTCTCTTGCATGAGAACACAGCCAAGTCCGGTGCCTGATGCATCGCAGTAGACATCATAGGGCTTGGTGCAATCGGGCTGAGCCAAAACTGGGGCTGAAGTTAAATGTCTTCGCAAGGTGTGAAAAGCTTCCTCACATTTGTCATTCCACTCAAATTTGACTCCCTTCTTTAAGAGTTCGGTCATGGGCTTCGCAATCTGAGAGAAGTCCGGAATAAAACGGCGGTAATAACCGGCTAAACCCAGAAAACTCCGAATCTCGTGGACTGAGGTAGGTGGTTGCCAATCTAGCACCTCTTGCACTTTGGTTGGATCCACGGATATACCATCCTTGGAAACCGTGTGACCTAAAAACTTCACGCTCTCTAACCAGAATTCACACTTGGAGAATTTGGCGTAGAGCTAGTGATCTCTCAACCTTTGAAGAACAATGCGAAGGTGCTCAGCATGCTCTTTCTCATTCTTAGAATATATAAGAATGTCGTCAATGAAAACCACCACAAACTTGTCTAGTTCTGACATGAAGACCGAATTCATGAGGTACATGAAGTAGGCTGGGGCATTGGTGAGTCCAAAAGACATAACCAAGAATTCATAAAGTCCATATCGTGTGGAAAAGGCAGTCTTTGGAATGTCACAAGGCCTGATCTTAATTTGGTGATAGCCAGAGCGAAGGTCAATCTTGGAGAACACTCTGGCGCCAGCTAGTTGGTCAAACAAGATGTCAATACGGGGGAGTGGGTACTTGTTCTTAATAGTTACCGCATTGAGAGGCCGGTAATCAATACACAACCTCAAGGAATGGTCCTTCTTCTTCACAAAGATAGCGGGACATCCCCAAGGCGATACACTTGGATGAATGAAACCTTTATCTAGCAATTCTTGGAGTTGAATCTTTAATTCAGCCAATTCATTGGGCGGCATTCTATATGGTCTCTTTGATATAGGTGCTGTGCCAGGTTGAAGTTCAATCACAAATTCAATGTCCCTATCCGGCGGCATCCCAGGTAAGTCATCCGGAAATACATCGGCATACTCACATACCACCGGAATGTCCTTTAGTTGGGTTTCTACCATTGTATAAGCACACGCATTGACGCAAGTCCGTTGTGGCAGATATAGCACACTAGGTCCATGCGTAGGCGAGTTTATCTCAACAACTCGTTCCGCAACATCTAGGACAACCTTATGTTGAGTCATCCAATTGGCTCCTAACACAATGTCAATTCCTTCCATACCAAGCAGAATCAAGTCAGTGGGAAATGTTTTACTTCCCAGCCTGATTGGAACTTTTCGGGTGACTTGGTTGGATGCAATTTTACCTCCCGCAGTCGATATCACATACGATGATTTGGTATGGTACGATTTTAATCCGCATTTCACATGAAATCTTGTGCTTATAAAACTATGTGTTGCCCCGGAATCAAACAATATCACAGCAGGTTGAGTGCAGATAGGGAAGGTACTAGTCATGTCTGGGGCTCCCTCGGGTAGGTCGGCCAAAGTGGTGTAGTTGAGCCGTCCTTGTCGAACCTGCACACGCTGCTGCTGCTTGCCCTTGCCTTGCTGATTTCCCGGGCGCTGGTTCTGCTGCTTGTTCTGCGGGCAATCCTTGATAAAGTGATCTTTACTTCCACACTTGAAGCACTGATAGCCGGCTCCAGGGCGAGCTGGCTGCTGTGCATTTTGCCTTGGTGCTTGCTGCTGCTGCGGCGGTGGAGGGAAACGGGGCGCGTTAGGCTGTGGCGGCCTAGCAACCCATCCACCTCCCTGAGGTGCCCTGGACAGTCCCTGCGGTGCAGCCGGGGGAACCAAGCGGAACCTCTGTGGCTGCGCGCTCGACGGTCCAGCGGGAGTCTTCCTCTTCTTCTCCGCCTTGTGCACCATATTGGCGTCTTCCTGGGCAATGGCAAGGTTCACAAGATCGCCGTACGTGGCAGCACGGGTGGTGGCCAACTGTGCTTTCAGCTTGGTGTTCAGGCCACGTCGGAACCTCTCTAGCTTCTTCTCGTCCGAGTCGACGTGATGACCCGCGTAGGGGCACAGACCATTGAAGGCCTGGGCGTACTGAAGCACTGTGCGGGTACCCTGGGTCAGCGCCAAAAACTCATTCAACTTCCGCTCTACCAGACCGGCCGGAATGTGATGAGCCTTGAATGCAGCCTTGAACTCATCCCACTCAACTACATGACCCTCCTGCTGCAGGGCCAGGTAGTTCTCCCACCAAAGGAGAGCTGGGCCGCGGAGCTGCTGCGCCGCGAACACGACCTTGCGGTTGGAGGTGCAAGGCGTCGCCAGGATGGTGAACTTGGACTCGATGGCTCGGATCCAGGTATCGGCTTCCAAGGGCTCATCAGCTCGTGAGAATATCGGCGGGTGCGTTGCCAGAAAATCCTCGTATCTGGCCACCTGAGGCTGAGGGGCCCGTTGACCTCCCTGCTGAAGCATCTGCTGCTGCATCATCTGTTGTTGATGCTGCAAGTTCCGGAGAATCTCCGTTTGCGTGGCATACAGCTGCTGCCACGTTGGAGGTTGCTGCGGAGGAGGAGGTGGCGGTGGCTGTTGCTGCCCCTCTGGCCCCTGCTGGTTAGCGTTGGAGCCACTAGCGTCATGACCGCTGCGGGTGATTGCCATCTGCAGTAGGTACTTGTATTAGCCATATTTCATAAGCTTGCATATTGAATGACAAGATAGAACGTGACAAAATATTGAAGTGTACTGCACAGAATGACAAGTCAACACGCAGTTCGGAGAAAAATTCATATCTCCCAACAGGAAACAAGTCAAATGCTCCAATTCGGTCAGTAGCTCGAAAATTTTATGCTCTACAACTTTCATGTTGGTCTCAGAATCAAATTCGGACTGGAACTAAGCCGAAAAATTCAATCTTTAGCTCTCTGCGTTTGCTGTTTTTCAGCAGGCCGAGCTGTAGTGTTTTGGTTGCCATTTTTATTTTGTTTAACCAATGGGGTTGCAATTTGGTGATCATTTTGTTTGACAATTTCCAAACAACTTTGTAGTTCACATCACAGCCCAGAAATGAAAGGAAGGCCCATCAATAATTAAAACAAGGCTAGCTGCGGAATGCTCTCAACACAGCTATTACAACTACACCAAGTTTTACACCACAACCACACCATTAATTTACATAGCCACAAAAGATAGAAAGGGGAGCTCAACTCCATCTAGCCTATTACAACATGAAGCCAAAATCTAGGCCTAGCGGAGGAGTAAACTTGCTACTACCACATCTAAAAATCATCTAGGTTGTTAGCGGTAGCCTCGCTGCCCATAGGTGAAGGTGGAGCTGGAAGGGGCGGCATGTCATCCACGGTGTCCATGTCGGAATCGGGGGCCTCCCCTTCACCATCCCCTCCTTCTTGCTCAAGAAGGTGCTGAGCGTCATGGGCGGCAAGCATAGCATTGGCATGCTCCAAGGTACCGTGTACCTCCTCAAGCTCATCTCTAGTTTGGGCTAACTCATTTTGAGTGTTGTTGTGTGCAATGTGGAGGTCATTCAATTGCCTCTCCAAGTCGGCAATCATGGCATCCCTTGTGGTCACCTCAATGGACAAGGAGGTCCTCTCAACCCCTATGTCACGGGCGCGAGCGGACATGTCCATAGCAATGTTGAGCATCTCGCTCTGCGACCGTCCAAGAAGTGCCTGCAAACGGTGATACGCCCGTATCCACCTCATCATCAACGCGGCTGCTGCGACGGGGTTCTCCGCCATCCTCAGAGGGGAACTAAGGTGCAGCTAACTCACATGTCGTC